>JAHPZR010050018.1:0-11016 GCA_019787425.1 Platygyra sinensis | reverse complement strand
AGAGCATCAATAGTTGGACAAGCCTCTTATTGATCCAAGCTTCTTTTCTATTTGCTTGTGCTTCAACGCGGACTCCGAGACATCAAGATTTTATAGTATTCCCAAGCTCAAAAATTTCCTCAACCACAAGGCAAAACTTATAATTTGAAATCGCTTGACATTTCTGTAGAACTTTAAAGATCTGCAGTTTTGGAAGGGCTGAAGGATGGAGTTTTTCCGTGGAAATTCTAGAATAATTTCAGACTGCCAGGCATGTAGTATTTTAAGAACACTTTCTGGCTGCCTCTAGCTAGAAATTGTTTGGAGTTTGTTTACTGACCAGTCATGGTGATCCGAGTGAATTGTGCAGCCATATCTGCCATGTTGCGATCTTCAACTCTTGTCAAGAGTTATAACTCCTCTGAAGAGCAAATAGTCTTTTTCAAGAGAACCAAAACGAATCATGATAAACTCCCTCACAAAAACAACAGTCTAATAACAAGGCGTCAAATCACATTGTACATAATTTGCATAAACTTTCAAGTTACTCTAATTAAAATTCAAACTACAAAACTATTGATCCTCTTAAAAGTTTACTTTTGTGATGTACATAAGAGCAGCTGAAAACTAATATCATATAAATTTTTGCTCGGAACAGGTTCTTGGTTTTGAATTTCCAAGCTTTGCATGACGTGGCATTTACATGATGACCAAAAGAGCTTAAAAAAGTGACTTATTTCAGGAAATTTGTATTAAAAAAGTGCAGTTTTAATGTTTTTGAGCTCCTCAGGAGATACATTTAAGCTTTTGTAGCAAAACTCAGTGACAGATGTTGGTTTCTGGCCACCATGTGTTGATGCTTATCTGGATAGGCCCTAGCGTGGCATCTTCATACAAATCTCTTTAAATTTGAGTAAAAGATTTCTCTGCATATTTTGCTTAAGAAAAATAATTGCTGTGACCTGAATCTTGAAGAGAGTCTTTGCATATTTACCTTCTTTTTTTTCTCAAATTCTTTACTTAATATTATTGAGCTATTGAACGATTTTGATTTTGATTTTGATATGACATGCATCTAACACTGCAGCAAAAAGATAAGAAAGAAAAAAGAATGGGCAAAACAAAAAACAAAAAGCCTAAGCACCTACATTTAAGCAACCTCGTTCCCAGGGTCCTCTCTCTAACTTCGCGAACAGTACCCTGGTAATGGCTGGTCACGTGTTTATGCATGCTAACCCAAGGCCGCACAGAGCGGTGGGTCTTGTCAACTTAATTTTTGTCAACACTCTATTAGGGAGGGGGAATGTTGCGCTGGTATACGGACGCTATTTTGAAAAGGAAGCAAGTTATTTGTCAGAGATCCTGCATGGCCAGCTGCTTCGGCTCTACCTGAACTTCTATGAGTATGAGATGCTGATTATTGAAAGGGGCCTTTGCTTATATTTCACTGCTTTTTTAAATAACCGTCAACAACCTGCTTCCGACTAATTTCATCATTTTTTTAACACCAAAGGAATTAAATAACCGTGATATTCTCGATGGGAACATTCAACTTGGAGCTACTTTCTTGACCGAAAACTGGATTTACCGCGAAACAGTTTTAAAACAAGAGCCACTGCATTTTGCAATGCGCAACGGATGTCGTTGTTGTCAAGTTGTTTACAAAATTTTACACTGCAAGAGGCAGCGTGGCCAAGTGGTTAGGGCGCCGGACTTGAAATCCGGAGGTCGCGGGTTCAAGTCCCGCTCTGACCACTAAGCTTCTCGGTTGTTTCTCGGTGGACCCTACTTCTACTCCTCGGTCATGCTTGTAAATAGCCAACTGGTCTGCCTCCCGCCAGTCAGTGGGATTTTTAAGCCTGTTATATTCGAAATATTTGTTTCCTTCAGTTTGAGTGGCATGCCTGTGAACTAGCTAGGTGTAGCTAAGTGCATGACCACTATAAACAATTAAAAAAAAAAAAAATAACAAAAGAAAAGAAAAGAGAGAATCAATCGAATTGAAGACATAAGCTGCTTAAGTTCTTAATCAAGCATATATTAGTGTGCAGACGTTGTTGTCAAATTCTTCGCGGACTTGTTTCGCTGCAAGAGAGAGCGAATTGACCATCAAAAAATGTCCCAAGGGAATAATTAAACTCAAAATCCAAAACTACCCTTTGAGGGCGACAGACGGCGTGTTTTGACTTGCTACACGAATGAGTAAAACATAACATTGTGGATTTCGCCGAATGAAAAATAAAATTAAGGTTCACACGCCGCAGTGATCAATTTACTGTTTAGTGGTTTTCAGTTTCCAAGTTCTTTTCCAAATTTTTTCACTGCCACAAATTCTAAAAGGACCGTCCAACTGTCAATGGGAAAAAGTCAGCCAAACGTGGAGCTAAACCTTTTCAGCCGACGCATTTGAAATGCATTGAACTCCAATATCGAATTGTGACGTGATGCCTTCGCTGTGAGTATGGGAGTTTTATCAAATTCCACTCTCTACTGGGCTCAGTAGGCGGTGAGCGCAGGGGAGACAAAATATAACTTTCCAGCCCCTCCCTTCAATCACATCTCTGGAATCTGCCTAAAATCAAGCAGACACGTGACCAGCCGTAACCAGGGTACTTTCTTGAAGTAGAGAGAGGACCCTGGGAACAAGGTTGACATGTGAGTCACTTTTGAATTCCATCCAGGGCCATGCACGTCACAGTTTTCATGCAACATACGTTTAGTTGGGAAAGAATTGTTGGCCAAATTTTTTAAACTTAACTAAGCTATAAACAGTTAAAAAGGGTTTGTCAAACACGACTCTATACACCACCACCCACCCACATAAGGAACTCTTTTGTGTAGACGTCCAGGGAAAACAACTTGTTTTCACTCTAAGAAGAATTTGATGCAAGAGGAAAAGTTCAGTTGTACTCTGAGAGGCATTTCCTTGGGTTCTTCATTAGAACATTGTTTTCTTTTATTATGATAGAACTCAAAAATTATATTGTGTGTAAAATGCTTTACAGTGACCTTGTAACTGAGTAGTTTTATGGATGATATTTTAACAAAATACCTATTAATCCCGCATGTTTTACGGTCAACAAATTTGAACATGGCATGGTCATTTTTTCCTGGACATTTCTCTAAAAATAACAACCATTGATGTTTGTAGGAAGCACACAAACACTGGACTGCAGTGTGTCTTAATTTCTAGTCATGAACATTGGCCTTGCAAAATTGCTTGGGTTAGAGCCCTGTTTCTTCTCATATAATACACTGTACATACATGTATGTCAAACAGACTCTCTCATTCAGAAACAAAGAACAATGACTAAAATGTTCCTGTAAGGGAAATGACTTTCCTAAATCTGTGGCTTCTAATCTTGGAAGGTGTTTCAGACACAGTGGCTCAGACTCTGAACCTAGAACTTGTAATCCCAATATCAACAACTAGACTGAGTTTTGGGATTTTAAATACTAATGTAGGATTTGGGACTGGCATTAGTTTTCTAACATAATGTATTATTTTTAAAGCAGATTGGAGCTCACTGGGGGCTGATCCAGCAATCCCCATTTATGTACCAGACCAAAAAGGACATCACTCTACGTATCTCAGGCAGGAAGTAAGTGATAAGTGAATAGTTTCATTGAAGTGCCTTGAAACCAGAACCAGAGTATTAACATATTATAAAGAACACAGCAAGGAAAGGGCAGGATGCAAAACAGAGCACAGTGATGCAAAACCAAAATGCAAGTTATTTTGAAAGCCATTGGGTTTATAGAGAAGTCCATTTGCATCATATTAATCACAACCTGGTTTACTTGGTCAGATAGAGAAATATTTCTATTTATAATTTGGATTAAAATTTTTATAGTTTTACTTCTCGATAATGATAATTTATTGCGAAGCTCTGTAAAAATCTTTCAGTTTCATTTGGAGTTTTGGTGCTTTCAGCCTAGAGCAGCAGCATGGAAACAGTCCCTGTAAGTTGACAAGGAACAGGCCCTTTCATAGGAAGTGTCAGTTTCCCACAATATTGTGATGTCTTAATGAAGTTCCATATTTTTAATAGCCTGGCCAAACCACACCTGGAGGCATTAGATGATATGATTGATGAGGAGGGAGGGTAGTTAGAGGAAGATGATGATGATGAAGAAGAAGGACAAAATAATCAAGAAGAACAAGACAATTATGACCTCTACAGAAAGTTAATAGAGGATGAGCTTAGTGACAGTGATGCAGAATAATCAGTATTTATTTTGAAGATTTTTTAAAGTGCTGCTATGATGAAAAAATTAACTTCTCTTTTTCTTTCAGATTAGAATTTTTATCCAAAGGCTGTGTTCTTTGAGTGCAAGTATAAGGATGTCACAGTCCGCCATTATATTGTTCACGTCCAGAATTGACCAATTGGACTTCAGAGGGTTGGACCAGGGATTAGATGACGTCAAAGACTCGCTAGCTTAAAATTGCAGTGTGTAAATACAGCTTATTGTACATGCAAAGCACAAGTTTGCAAGTCTGAATGTTCGAGACTCCCATGCTGCATATTAATTTAGAGGCGTGGACACCCATTGCATTTTTAAACTAGCAAGTCTTTGACAACATCTTATCCTCGATCCAGCTCAAGATTTTAAAATTAGTAATGGTGGACCATTAATTAGGAAAATTTCAGTCAAAATAAACAGGTGTCTTTTTGAAATGAAGGCTTAAAACTTCAGAAAAAGTGGCAATGATTTTTGGTCACAGTAGCACTTTATAATAATTAGTAGTTAGAAGATGAGTCTAATATTTTTTGATTGTTCTAAATTTTCAACAACTTATTCAAATTAGCCCAAGCTCAAAGGCTGAACAAATCACTGTGTTATCTGTAAATAGTTTTGGTGGATCTAGATTTAAGGGACAAAAGAATGTGAGTACATTTCATCTTTGTTATGAGAACCCAGTCACAGTCCTGTACCTGTGGCCACCTTCCTTAGTTTTAAGAAAACCTGTACACTGTAGCTTTCCAAACAGAGTTTGCTATTGACTCAGTAAACAAAAGATAAATCAATTAAACAATGCCCCCAGTGCGTGAAACAATAGGAGCTATAGGATACCAGAACATATCAAAATACAGGTCTGGAAGAGGTACAGGACTACTCCTAGTTTTCTGGTTAAATAAGCTAATGAAAATGCATGAACTAGGTACAGTGAAAATATTAAGCACCATCTAACCTGTCAGTCAATCAACAGCTCTGCCTCTAACCTTTCTTGTCATTGTGATATGGTATGGGATAACTTATTTAAAGGTCTGAGCAACCCAGATTACAAAAATTGCTGGTGAGGGTTGTTTTAAGGGGCTGGCCTATGATGTATAGCCTCAAAGGACGTCTTGGAGGAACTCTGGACTGGTCTGGACTTGAGAACCCGAAGAGCAAAGACATGAAGCCACCCAAAATGCTTCAAAATGTCTACTGAGTGAAGCCTCATTCGAGTTAACAGATAAAGTTCCAAAGTCGAGGCAGAGAAATCCGATTACAATGGTTTAAGGAACAGTGGATGAACTGTAATAGTACTACTGTTACCGAAACACTGACTTCATTGAACAAGGAGTCTTTGCTTACGCTGGGTACCTAAAATTATGGGGAAATTTTCCTTTGCCTACAGGTGTACATGTAACACTTACAAAGTCAGCTAAGTCTCTTTAAAAAGGGACTGGAAGATCGTGACTTTGATGTTTTACCATCTTATTAATAGCATTGTCCCACTTAATGCGAAATAGTGGTATTGGTAATTAACTTGTGCATAAAATAGTGTATAAATTCCAGTTTAGCTATACATTGCTGTAAATAAAAGAAAGATTTGTTATCTTTTTTGTCATAACTGAATTATGTTATTGAACTGGTATGAAGTCCGTCCGTGTTCGTTAAACATTGGACGAGTTCTTCACTTTGCAGTATTATGGCAAGATCCATAGATTTGTTAAAGGGCCAAAAAGTTTGTTTAAATTTGGCGAAGTAAGATGAAATGTGTGCCACTGCACTCATGAGAGAAATTAAATTTACAAGGTGTTACTAAAAGTGGTTGCTATGACAACCAGCCACAGCCTTTTGAGGTGGTGTCATAGTGTTGACTCCAACACGTCCTGCTCTTTTACAAAACAAGATTTGACTGTCAGCTAAGCATATGATGCAAGTTTCTGTTTTGCTCTGTGCAGTAAACCTAAGTCTGGCAATTAACTCTTGTTTTCAGTGCTTTTTACAGGCTGTTTTAGAAAACAACCTCATTTTCTACTACACCCATTGGACAAATCATCCCCTGTCACGTGACAGAAGTTAAAATGTTACTATTTTTGGTTTATTGCATCACGACCCTATTGGTCTTTGTGAAGTATATATGAAATAATTCATATTTGAACTGCGGTTGTAGATGAAAGTGAAGAGTGATCATCGCAGAAAATATTCCAATTTAACCAACTGGAAAGAAGGCCCCTGAAAAAATCAGGGCTTCCCTGATTTTTTCAGGCTCCTTCTTTCCAACTGCTTAAATTGGAAAATTTACTGCTATGATCATTCTTCACTTTCACCTATTGGTCTTTGGTTAGCCCAAGTTTCAGGAATTCTATTAAATACCTTGTAAAGTAGAAATGTTGGCGTGAAGTCAGTCGGTACAAAAATACGAGAAAAAAAGCTTTTTTGCGGCGGATGGCAAAAATAATTTTTTTCAATTTTCTTCAAAAACATTTTGCAGGTCAAGTTTCTATAGAAAAAGCAATACCTGCAATATGGAGGTCATAGGAGTTTTATTTGGGGAGAAATGACCCTTTGAAGTTCACAACAAATGACGTGACTAATACCCCAGTGACAAAATGTCCAAATTCAGCTGGGGAAGTATGAAAATGGAAATCGCGGGTTCGGGCATTTCAACAGCGCTGATTTTTTGCCAGTACCATTCAAATATGTAATATTTTCGAATTTCAGGTCAAATGTTTTCTTGTGATAGTTGTTTAATAAACGGACTTGAAATCTCGTGAACTCTGAACTAGCCAAAACAGTTGCTTAAAAATTGCGGTAGAAAAAAACTGCAAAATTCTGTGGGTCCAACCAATTATTCAGGCTGATTTGCGATTGATTCCTTAGATAACGTGTCCCTCTGATGATAAAATGAAAAATTTGTTTGGGATTTCTGATTTTAATCTGTCTTTCATCACAAAACTTATTACAAACAACGAGCCGACTCGAACTTTAATTTATGCATGTTTGCTTCCGACAAGCAAGCTCTACAAAAGCAGGGGTTGTTAGTTCCATTTTAAAATTACCTTTGATGCCTTCCATTTTTTTTTGTTTTTTAAAATCGATTTGTTGCAATATAGCCATAAACTGTAGTACAAGTTGCCAATCATTTTTAATGAATATGAAAGCAAATGAAAGTGAATTTAATTTCTGCTGGATCGTAATTACAGGCGAACATGTCCATGTCATATTTGTGACGAACTTTCGCTAAATTTGTTTATGGAACCTTTGTTGTGACCTCTGGATCTTTTATTTCCATCGCTAAAAGGTGAGGTCGATATATTTCCTTCAGGAGGTTTTTCCTAGTTATACAATGAGGTCAGGGACGAGTCAGAGCGTTTCGCTCTTCTTTTCCTTGGAATAAACGGAAAGACCTGGTTTTTCGATGATTTGTGTCGCTGACCATCGCTTTATTTACTACCACACTGAGCTGAAACTAAAACGATGGAAAAGGAAAAGAGCCCGCGTATAATACATACAAATATGAATACTTCAAACTTTACTCGCTCTTGGTTGAATTTGTATGATATACTCTATCGATGGGCCAATGCAAACGCAACTGTTTTTCGTGTTCAACTGAAAAGTAAACATGAACGTGTTGCTGTTGCTCCGGTTTTTACGTCTAATTTTCACATGCCCGCTAAGAGAAAAAACCGCTCACCACGTCAGACTGGGACCTCTATTTCACCCGCTGATAAAAAAACGAGAAATAACTTAGAAGAGAACGCCAGTTCGAGTGATATTGTACTTGATGCTCTTAACATGGCCGAGAGCGTGACTGCGAAGTTGGATCGTATTATGGAACGCCTTGAGACGCTCTCTCTTATTGAAAACCGCTTGGATAGTCTGGCCTCTACGATGGCGAATATCGAGTCTACTCTCAGCAGGCTTGACGCAGACGTAACGATGCTTAAAGAAGGAGCCGGGAAAAGAGAGAAAAGGATAACCGAATTGGAAACATCGATTAATTACAATGAGGATGATGTCGCTGAACTGCAAAAGAACTTGTACGATCACAGAGCCCAGCTTGATAAATGTAAGAAGGACCTCCTCTATTTAGAAGCTTACAGTAGAAGAGAAAATGTTAAAATTTTTGGAGTTCCTCAAACCACCGGCAATGAAAATGCTTCAGAGTCCGAAGACACCAAAGAAATCGTACATAAATTCTTCGAACAGGAATTAAAGATTGGAAATTCACGAACCAAATATGAGTTCCAAAGGGTTCATCGCTTGGGCAAACCTAATTCCACATCATCAAGGCCTATTATTGTGCGGTTCCTGCGGTTTACTGACAAGGAAGAAGTTATGAGCGTGGCCCGAAAAGAATTAAAGGACAAAGTTTTTTCGATGTACGACGATATCCCGAAAGATTTATACGATCTTCGTAAACAACAGCAGAAAAAGTTCAAGCAAGCGCGAGATAAAGGCTACAGGGTACACTTCAGCAAGGCCCACCCAGATCAATTGTTTGTGAATGGAAAATTTCTGCCGCCAGATCAACCTTTGGAATGAACATGTGTCCTCTGTTAAATTTTTTTTTCTCTACTACGGAGAACTTTAATGGTTTGTTTACTATTTAAAGATCTTAACTTCTACTGCAGTCCAATCTGCCACCTTGCTAAATTATGTAAATCTTAGAAGTGTTATTTTTGAATTTATCTACGTGCTAAAATTATGTAAATTTTAGCGGCATACTTTTTTGTAACTCCTGGAGCAACACCCGAAGTGTAGGCATGCCCATACAACTAGGTTTGGGGCGGTTGGTAAGTACGCACTTGTTTCTATGTCTTCCGTAGTGTTTGCAGTTTTCAGTAGTATGCTTGTTTGTTTGTTTGTGTGCAAGTTCTCCAGATGCTTCTTTTTTTTTAAATTACCCACTGCTTCTTCTTTTTTTAAGCTTTCACTCATCTATTGTTTTATGGCGAACGTTTCAGTGGTCCCAACTGAGATTCATGGCTAATTATAATTTTAACCTGTTGTCTCTAAATGCTCGAGGGATTCGTGACTATTTCAAAAGAAAATCTATCTTTACATGGGTTAAGCAGCAAAATGCCGATATAGTTTTTTTACAAGAAACCTACAGTACTCCAGACATTGAGAATGAATGGAAGTTTCAGTGGCAAGGTAAAATGTTGTTTGCTCATGGGACCAATCATAGCAGAGGAGTGTTAATCCTATTCAATAACGAGCTTCATTTCGAAATTAAAAGTGAGTATATTGACACCGAAGGCAGGTACATTCTTGTCGAAGCAACCATTCAAGACTCGCCTTTCCTGTTAGTTAATTTATACGCACCCACTAAAAGTCGTGAACAATGTAAATTTTTCGACGACGTTAAATCCGCGCTGGATGAGCTCAATCTAGATCCAGATTGCGAGATCATTATCGGTGGCGATTTCAATACTCACCTCAATCCTACGCTAGATAATCTCGGGGGAAGAATTGAGACGAAACCTTCAGTGCGAAGGATTAAAGAACTAATGACGACTTACGATCTTATTGATATTTGGCGCATACATCATCCCGAAAAAAGAAGCTTTACTTGGACTCAGAAAAAAGCCCTTTATTAGACGCCGGCTAGACTGCTGGCTCATAAGTAATGCTGTTCAAGACAAGTATCTAAAACTGATATTATTCCTGCTATCAAGTCAGGACCATTCAGCGATTACCCTGCTTTTGAACAGTTTAGAAAAAGCGATCACAGGTGTCCTTCCTATTGGAAATTCAATTCCAGTTTATTACAAGATTCCTCCTATATTGAACTTATCTCTTTAAAATACTCTGAATGGCTTGACGAATTTAAGAAGTTACTGACAAGCGAGTTTGTGGGACTTAATAAAATACAGAGTAAGATCTTGTACTATGAAATACAGTCAAAGGAAAGGGCCAGAGCGGCGCAGAGCGTTTTGCTCGATTCAATCAACTCGAAAAAACTATACTGGCAGCTGGTAGAGATGACCCAAGTCTACCCTTCCGCACGACATAAATATACAACTTTATTTCACAATCATAGCTTAGAATGGGAAACAATCTATCTAATTCCACATGTAGTTACAATCGACACTAATACAAGAATTTTCCGATACAAAATTCTCAATCGGATATTATCTACCAATAAATCTCTATACAAAATGAAAATAGTCAGCTCTCCCTCTGTACATTTTGTCACACGTCAGAAGAATCTCTCGAGCACCTTTTTTGTTATTGCGAGCACAGCATAACCTTTTGGAAGTCTGTTGTTCTCTGGCTAAAATCCATAAACATAGATATTGATTTTTAAGTGACTACGACATTATTTTTGGCCTAGCTCAAAAGAATCTCAATTGGGCCCTTCTAAACCATATTATTATTATTGGTAAACAGGTCATTTACTCTAACCGGCTTAAGAATTTTCTACCTGTTTTACCTCAAGTCTTTTTAAAGATAAAGTATGTCAAATCCATCGAGCGATCTATCGCCTTAAAAAATAACAAATTAAAAATTCACGATGAAAAGTGGAAGCCAATTATCACCTTTCTGTAATGTAACGTATAAGATTATGAAGTTTCTCGGAGAGTGCATTAGTTTAACACGTATCGTAATTAACTGGTATTGTGTAGCATAAGTAACGTAGTATGTCTTGTGTAATATAATGTAACGTATGTAATGTAATGTTATTAAGGTTATAAAATGTCATGTAATGTAAGGTAATGTAATATAACGTAATATAATGTAGTGTAATGTAGTGCAATATAGTGTAAGTCATGTGGAACATTAAATAAAATAAAATATCAAAAAAAAAAA
>JAHPZR010050016.1:0-16476 GCA_019787425.1 Platygyra sinensis | reverse complement strand
AGGCTGTGCTCTAGGAAAATTTTCAAGGCGCTCTTCGGGCGCCTAACCATGACAATAGGTCGCCCAGCCTTCCAGGTTGGTCGCCCAAATTGATTGATTAATTAATAGTTAATTAATTAGTTAAATTAATATTTCATTTCATGGTTTAATTAGCTAATAATTGACCATGAAAATAATAATCATAGAATTTAGCATTTTACTGTTGTTTTATGGCATATGCAGAATCTCAGTGATGATTATTCTTGCCTGCTTACTGACAATAAACAAGTTTGACTTCACAGTAAATGTATTTATCACTGTTACAAATTATCAAATTATCAAACTTCAAAGTTTATCTAGCTTTCATTAAAGAAAGTAAGGGTAAATCGGGAAGCCTTCATTATTGCAACTTACTATTTGCAAGAAAGTTAAAATTTTCAGAAAGTAGACGAAACCATTGATAGGATGTTTAATTAAAACTTGAGTGTAAGTTTGTGCGACATCTGGTCGAGGGAACCATTGCCGAATGACAATCTTTACTAATCCGTGACGTTTTGAAAGAGTAACGTTGTATACTTTTTTACAGTTCCAGGGAATCCGCATAATTGCCAAACAGTTTCATCTTAAATCTCTCTCGTTCAATATTCATTTCATCGGACCCGGGCGGAGAAGCGAGTTACTAAATTTTGCTGTCACATACTCTTTTTGGCGAACTTGTGATATCATGAAATTCTGTTGTAAATTAATCACATACATAGGTGTTAAAACCGCGCTTAAAAATTTCTTTCAAGACCACTGAAATAGGTTTCGGAACAAAAGGGTTCTTATTTTAAACTTTCGTTTTCACCAAATTTTGATCGAGTGATTACAATTGCGAGCAAGTCGCCAAATATGGTGCTGATGAACATCTTGCATGCCACAGACGAAGCTAATTAAATAAACAAAAATTTGTATAAAGGTACGGTAATACGGGCAACATTTTTCTTCAACTTGTCTTGCAACATTGTTGCATTGCAAGTTGAAACCCCTTGTTGCTCGTATTACCACGTTTTGACCAACTTGTCTCGCAACAAAATAAAATGTTGCAAGTTGAGGCAACATGTTGCACAAAGTAGAATCGAGTTCTACTTTCTGCAACAAATTTTAGTTTTGCTGCTCGTATTACCACTGAAGCTTCAACTTGTCTCGCAACAAATTTGAATTCAATGCTAGTGATTGGCTTTCGCGAAGCCCAGACACACGGCAAATAATAAAAAAAAAAACATGGCGGACTGTGAAGACAGCCTGAATTCGAAGTAGACCAGTATTAAACTTTCAGAAATTAAAATCATATTTTTTTCTTGAACAAAGACCTCGAGGGCCATCATAGTCTTTGGAACACTTCATTTGCCCCTTCAAAACAAGCCGCAGCAAAAAGCCAAAAGGGTTGGAAGAACTCTCACAAAAAATACAACTTTTCGTCAAGCTATCTGAAACGAAACTGAGCTTCATACTGAGAGAACTTCGCTGCAAGGAAAATTAAGAAGAAAATGACGGCCAGAAGTCGAAGTGAAAGTTCGTCGAAATACTAAATTATATGAAAGGAGTCGCCATCTTCAGTTACACAGGATTGACCAATTATACGTGTAGAATTCTGCAGACTTGCAAAACTGTATTTTGCAACGAGACAAGTTGGTCAGAAACGTGGTAATACGCGCAACAGAGGGTTTCAACTTGCAATGCAACAATGTTGCGAGACAAGTTGAAGAAAAATGTTGCCCGTATTACCGGACCTTAAAGGACAGGGTTTTGTTTTATTAATCACGCACTCCACTGTTGAAACTGTTGAAACACAAAAATGAAACATAAGCGTCAACCACTTCAATAGAAAAATTCGATCTTTAGCGCATGCTTGTGCAAAAATCGTGCAGTTTCTCACTAATTTTTCGTGCTAAATCATGTGGAACAATATTACATAACACAGACCTGACAACTTTGAGTGTGAGCAATTCTTGTTGTTGTCCTGCTGAATTTTTTTCTGTAAATATCATCAAATTAGCAAGTAAAATTATAAAATGTTAGTTACAATCAGTTGCTCGCTTTATCGTGTCGTTCAATGGAAAAGCAAGCTTGGCCATACACTATTAAAAAACCGGAAGAGAAACCACCGAAGCGAAAAGAGACCCATGACCTACCTTAATATTTAACCTAAGTGTACGGCTAATAAAGATCACACAGGCTATTGATGCGCTTTCAGCGCTTGCGTTTTTCGGGCTAGCTAACGGGAGCGCGGGAGCACGAGGAAGTTTCTTTTTGTTTCGTTCCGTTTCGTTTCAATACGTTCGCTGGTTTTGTTGCGGGTTTTCACACAAGCTGAAATCTAGGCGCCAGGACGGGCAACCGCTTTTCTTTTTCAGTCGCCTGAGACCAAATGTTAGTCGCCTGAGGCGACCGGACGCCGTTAGAGCACAGCCTTGATATCTCATAACATGGATGTCCAATACCAAAGAAGTACACGGTAAACCAAGGCTGCATGTCTCTGTCAACCTATTATTTGGAGTATGGCCGCCATGTTGCGCGACTCTGTCGCCATCATGCTTACGCACCCACGAGCAATGCCGCTAGCCATGATAACCATGAGAAAATCAACTCATAGGTTTCCTTTTATTTCCTATATGGGTATGGGGCTCCGCTTGGCGGTCCTTTGGGCTGCTGGAGCTCCGCTATAATACCAGTTTGTCAGGAGTAGTCATTTTCTTGCTTGTGTTGTTCATTGTCATAGTTGGTGTAATTATATTCTGGAGCATAATGTGATAAAATCAAACAGATTTGAATTTGTTTTGACCAAAAACAAATGAAAACCACAGTAAACATGCACAAGTGTGGTATGAGAGAGAAATGAAAATTTCATTTCATTCAATTTTTATTATTAGGGCTGCATTCCTGTTGTAGTCAGTGATGATTATATTTTGCCCTTCTCTGATGTTTTAGACTGGAAAAGGTGAGTTTAAATATTTAACATTTGGAAGAGAACATCTTTGACTTGATTACATTTCTGGGAAAACTTTCTTTAGTTTACATACAGACATAAACTTTATTTCAGTGTCTATAAGATTTAGCCTTGAAGACCAATTGTGGACACTAAAATTAATATGTTGAGTATATATTTGGTATTTCAATTTATATCCCAGGAAACATCCGCTCTTTAACACAAGCAGGCTGCACAAGCATGGCTCAGGCCATGTTACACAATGTGTTGAATGCACGCACATAGTTTTACCATTATCCTCAAATGAAAGCCATCAGCATTTCATTCTCATGCCATGCAGTGTGCTAATTTCAGTGCTAAACAGTCTAACATGGGTGCTAATCAGGCTAACAGGAGTGCTAATCTAAATAGACTCATAGAGTGTCAGTGAGGCTAGCAATTGTCAATCAATTCTCTAAAGTTGGACTTTAATTCAAAACCCATACCCATACCCAAACTGGCAAATAGGACAACACTCCCAGTTTGAAATGTTTACAGAAAAGAACACGGCACAACTAGAAATAATTATTAGACTACAAATCTTTTGTTTTATAGGGCAGCAGTCCTTGTTGTGGAGAATGAGATCAAACGCATTCCAGCCATTTTGAAGGAAGTTCCAAAAAGCCAAATTGCAGACATGAGAAGACAGGTATTGTTTAAAAAAATGGCTGAATGGACTGAAAGAGTTAAAAAAATACAAAGAAACAAGTCAGACAGGACATCTGCTTGTCTCTTTTAATCACAGCCATTTTATACACACAAGTCTGATGACTGCTGTTTTTATTTTTTTAAGGGAAAATGGTTTTGGGACAGGTACTTCAACTCCATGGGAAAGATTGCTCTCACTACTCTGAGAGTCCTAAATGATAGAGTATATCGTTATACAGCTTGGCGGTACGAGGTGAGCAGTCACTGTAATTTAATCTAATTTTAATTTTAAATAAGGGATAAATAAAGCTGTCATTGTTGTTGTTGTTGTTGTTGTTAGCAGTGAAATGAAGTGCAATTTTTTTGTTTGGCATTAACTTTTTCCAGGTGAGACCCTGCAGAGAAGAACCCAGTGAGTCTAGCCTCTGCAATCATTATTAATAATTGTTTTTACTTCTTTTTTTCTAGGATTGGAATGCACCTTTTGTGACATCTTCTGGAAAGAAAACAGTGAGTAACAATAATAGACCCTTCTCCAAAATTGGCGGCCAAAAATTCAAATAAGTTAAAATTAGCTAATATTAAAAACGTATACCAGCACTAGAAAGAACAACACCTTTACTTTAGTAAAACTACAAAGTTTCAGCTTTTCAGGTATAATGTCAGCTGAGAAAATGTAAGTTGAAAATTGAAAAATTTACAGACATTTGTATGACTGGGGGTATGCATTACACCCCCACTCATACAAACCAGGGGGTTTATTAAGGGCTGGGCAACGGGCAAATTGACCGGCTGTGAATGAGACTTAGCCATCAATTTGCCTGGCTGTTTTTGTCTTCTCTTCTTACTTTCTTTCATAAGAAAAACTAAAAATACCCGGCTGAAAAAACCCACTGACCTCCTGTACAAAAACTTAATGAGACCCCTGACAAACATCTGTAAATTTTTCAATTTTTAACTTACATTTTCTCAGCTAATACTACACCTGAAATGCTGAAACTTTGCAGGGTTACTGAAGTAAAGGTGTTCTTTCTAGTGCTGGTATACATTTTTAATTTTGACTTATTTGAATTTTCGGCCGCCATTTTTGGAGAAGGGTCTATTGCTTTGCTAACCTGGGGATGAGGGTTGGGGACTCCTATATAAAAAGATGGCCAGGTGGTTGTAATACCTTGCAGGGGTTAAAGTGTTTTACGTTTCGGTACCTCTTAAGGTGCTCAGCATCCAAATGTTCACTGCTGGACCTTTCACGGTACCTTTAAAGGTGTTGAACTTAAAAATTGTAACAGGAGATATTTAACAATCAACTTTACACGGTTAAAAAGGTATAGGAAGCAGTTGTCTTTATCCCTATTAAAATTATGAGTGGCACCTCTTAGGGGTGAAAGAATTTCAAGCCACGCCCACAAAACATGATCTTGGTATCTCTTAGAGGTTCTTAAATCAGAATGCTGTCAAGCACCCTTGCACTTTTTGTACGGGAGTCCCCTTTCTCCTCCCCCTCCCGCCCTGGGGTGTTCACAGGTGTGTGACTTGCAGCTCTTCTGCAGCTGCTTGTGTATGAGACTCAAACGGGAGATTCTGCTAGCAGGATAATTCATTAAAAACCATCAAATTTCTGATAGATTACTGGTAACCTTTTTAGCAGTACTGACCAGAAAATTCAGAAATTTTACTGCACTACGTGTAGGCTCTCTCACCTCAACGGAGTTGTCAGCAATCATCACTAATCCCAGACACATTTTAAAAACATCAACCTCCTACATAAGAGCGTCCAGTTCAGTTACTGATGTTTCGTAAAGTTTCCATTGTGATTGTCATTTTTCCTGTATTTTTCTTTTTCCAACCAGGCCAGCCTTATACCACCATTGTTTTTTCCTCTTCGCCCTTATGCTAATCAAGGATTCACTGCTGTAGTGTTGTGTTATGACCGGGTGGACACCATGTTTAAAGTGATCACAAAAATAGCAGACACCCCCAGTTTGACAAAGGTAAGCTATGGGATATCTTGCTTACAGACAAAGCATTGAGGCGCTATCCCACGGGTCAGCTATGCTGTTTAGGCCCTTACCCCATCAAACTCTTTGAGTTGTACCAGTAACCCCAGGACACATGGGTAAATTAAGCTGCCAATTTTTTGTTTCCCCTTTCACAGATAGTTGTTGTGTGGAACAATGTCAACAAAGCTCCTCCATCTGGTATGTAAATTCTTTTTGTCTGTTGTGTATCACGATTTTTCATGAGTTCTCTTAGGTTTTGAGCAGTTATTGCTAAACAGATCAGATCTTAAAGCGGTATCAGTAAAGCAAGGGCACTTTCTTTACTCTGCCATCTGTTAGTCTTACTAATAAATGCACTTGTTCTCTTTACAGTTGCCAAGTGGCCTAAATTATCGAAGCCAGTCAAAGTGGTCAGGACTAAAGAGAACAAGCTAAGTAACAGGTAGGAAAACTCCTTCTCACCGCCATCTTAAAAATCAATTCTTCCCTGGGAGCAGCGAATTTGTAAATCGTCAAAATCACGTGTTTAGCCTGCGTACCAGGCGTAAGAGACAAGATAGAGCTCAAGTTAGAGGCACCAACTTCATTCTCTTACTCTTTATATTACATGTATCTCGAAGTCTTGGAGCTATCGCCGGTGACTGTCAAATACAGGGGTGCGGGGTGTAAAGGAGGCACGTCACTGTTGCGCATCTTGGAAATTTTGTTTGTGGTTAAAATAACTCAAAATACCGCGACTGCGCTTTTGTAATTGTTAAATAGCGTATTGAATCCGCAGTCATTACGTTTGTGACTTTGCTGGCGTTTTACACTATAATGTCAAATTTCCTATCATCTCCCAGGGGTATAAATTGGTGCCAGTGAACTGTAGGGGAGCCTTACTATATGCTAGAGCTAACCTTACCATGTGTTGGACTAGCATCCCATTTACAAGGAGAAGTAATACACCAAGATGCTTCATGCTACGGAACAGCTGCGATAAAATCCAGCAACGGCGGGCTATGTGGCCTGAGTGTATCTTTACGTTTGCCCTTGGCTCTTGCTATCGTGCACTCGCCAGAGTTTTGGAAAATGTGTGGTACAGTGATTCGTTGACGAAATCCTAGTTACCAAACACAGTACAGTGAAGTTCTGAGCGAAAAGTAACGGAAGCTCGGTTTTGCTACCGGCCGGACAGAAATTGAGGTCCAAACTTTCACTTGTACTCCAATTCGATTCTCTCGTGTTTCTTTTTGTATTTTTGTCTAGTCTATCGATGAAGAATCAGCTTGTGTATAATACAATTAACGTAATGGTAATTTCGTTTGCTCGGCAGATTTTATCCTTTTAATGAAATTGAAACAGAAGCGATTCTTGCCATAGATGATGACATTCTGATGCTCACACCAGATGAATTGGAATTTGGTTTCCAGGTAAATTGGCGTGGTAACTATATATAGTTTCTGCTGACTCAATAAATGTAGAATGTAGATGAAGACGGATGACTACAACCTCATCTTCAGATGAAGCGGAAAGTCAGAAGAATCGTAGCCTGAACTTCAGCCGTCTCCTCCTCTCGCTAAGTCTGAGGAGACGGCTGAAATTCAGGCTAGAAGAATCGAGACTGTTTCAGAATGCTCGAAACCAGTACGTACTGTAGTTCCCCGGCTTTTGTTCGCGAGTAAAGCAGTTTTAAAGGATTCCATCACATACACTCACCTTATCCTGAAAAGAATGGACATTCTTCTCAACTTTGCGATCGCCTTAAACCTGAGAAGTTTTCTACCGTATAAAACTATTCACTTATCACAACTATAAAAATGGTCTCAGAACATTTTTCATAAATGCCCTTGCTTAAACACGGAGCGATCCTATAAAAGGCAAGGACACGCCCCCTTGAAGCACTTTGTTGGCTTTCCTGTGTAATGGTGGAAAGCCAGAATAACGGTCGTATAACATAGAAGTCGTGGAGAAATAGCGTTTTTTCGTCAACCAACGGAGTCATTTACGTAGAATAATATAAGCGACATAATAAACAGTGAAAATAAAACTTGTATTAACACTTTAGATGATGGCTTTGGAAGAACAGAAACGATGAATTATCTTCGTCGTCGCTGCACGTGGAACATTCAAATTTCGCTGCTAACTAAAATAACAAAGCTGATGCCTGCGAGCTATCTGTTTCCATTTATCTCAGCATGCTGAAAACGAAACGAAATTTCGTAAGAGGTGATTTTGGTTAGGCTGCGAACACAGACGGAATTTGGTGGGATATTTAAAATTATTCAGGTTTATGAGTGTTATGATGTTGCAAACAAAATGCAATTGAACAGCACTGAGTTATTCCTCAAACTGTTCGATATCCAGAGCAAAGAAATTGGAAACAACAAGTACTAAGAAGAAACAACAGAACTTGAAAAATGGCAAAGTGAGATTTGGCGTGAATATTGACGTTAGAAAGGAACTGGAAGACTCAAGACTGAATGCCATAAAACAACTGATTACGTTTGTAAAAGGTCGACTGAATTTTAGCTGCAAGAGTACAACAGTAGCTAATGTTGACGTTACGGAATCTCTTTTAGATAACTGGCTGAAGAATAAGCATATTACCGTAAATAAAATATATTACCTTTGCACTCTGTTTGTATTTTTTTACGAATTTTAGTTTTCAAATCTATTTCTCAACCGCACAAAACCGGCAGAAAAACAGAATCTTGAGACAACTCGCTAAACTTAGACTTGAGTGAATAAGCCAATCAAATGGGAGCATTGGCTGTCCGTTGGGATTTGTGATTGACAGG
The DNA here is from genome assembly GCA_019787425.1 of Platygyra sinensis. NCBI lineage: Eukaryota > Metazoa > Cnidaria > Anthozoa > Scleractinia > Merulinidae > Platygyra > Platygyra sinensis. Next base: position 8,062 of record JAHPZR010050016.1, on the reverse strand, counting down.
GTGAACACCTCAGCCTCGTTGTATAGGATCGCTCCGTGTTTAACACTGAACCTTGTGTATTGTTGTCAGCGTTGTCGTTGTTGATACACAGTTGTTTTGTTTCAACATTAGGCTTGGCGTGAGTTCCCTGATCGTGTTGTGGGATTCCCTGGTCGTGTTCACACTAGTGAGAACATCAGTAATCGCTATAAGTATGAGTCTGAGTGGACCAACAGCGTATCTATGGTGCTAACTGGATGTGCTTTTCATCATAAGGTAAAAGCGCGCGCTGGATGCTTTGTTTTTGACTGGCAGTCACTTTTAGTGGTCACGCAACGCTGTTGCGTGACAAGCCAAGTAACGGTTGTGCAGGCAGAGGAAGAGGACTCTACACGCAAGGTGGTATGATAAATCGTTAAGCTGCTGATAAGAGGGGCAGTCCAGAAATCGGTAGAGTTTGGAGAGGAATTGACTTGGAAACTCGTAGTGCTGAAACTTGGTGATCGCAAAAGAAATTTAAATCAAAATTGTCTTATCTCAAACTTGAAGATTCAAGTTGCTTTTTGAAACTGTTATCTTGTAAAACTAGTCTCTTGCAGTCCTCTGCTCTAGAGGAGTTGTTGTTAAATAGCACTGAGAAGATTTCTCCTCTCTCTACCTTGCTGGTATTGGCGGTGCTGCTTCACTCCTCGTTTTTCCATCACAGGTCATTTCAGCATTGGTACTTCACTGTTAACGTGCCGTGTTATGTGAAATTTCCGTTTTTTTCCCCCTCCACAGTATTTCAGTCACCTGTTTACATACATGATGCCGTCGTACATCAGGGACTGGGTTGACAAACACATGAACTGTGAAGACATTGCCATGAACTTTATGGTTACCAACTACACTGGCAAGGCACCGATAAAGGTACTGTTTTATCAATAAAGTGTAATATTTTATAAGAAGAAAGAACATATATGTCAATGTCGAACCTTCATGACTTTCGAAGTTTAATCCAGTTTCGTTCCCAGAATCTTCACTCTACCCTGTTGGTGAACATACTGTAGGAGATGATCGTTTTTGTTTTGGTATTAAACGATAATCGAAAGCATAAGTAATCGTTTGAGAAGTCGTGCTAACATTTCAGTTTCGTTCCCTCAACAATGCTTTATTCACTCGTGATACTTATACACATTTGCAAAAAAAATTACAATAACTTTTAGGGAAAAGATACGTGTTTAATTTAAAGTCGACCCCGGGGGATAAATGAACCTTGTGGTTTTCGAGTTCAGTATTCCCCTGCCTTTTAGGTGCAAAACAAAAATAAGACCAAGGGAATGAGAGACAAAATGCAAACACAGGGAGGCAGACCGAACTGTATGAGCAATGGATATACGAAGGAATTGACTGTTCAAAATGTTAGTTACTTCATCTTAAGTTCGAGTTGTACCAAGATGAGATATAACTTTATTTGTTTACCTCACTCCAATCAAGGTCCAAATTGTACATGTGGACTTGGAGGATTAATTACTAGGAGGAAAGTTTAATAAGATCGATGGATTAACCACTACGAACTCGTAACTTGCTATCGTAATTTCACTAGATCTAAGAAGAAATGATTTTATTTTGCTTGTGTTAGAATCCTTCTCAGATGATTCAATCATATATCAACAGGTAACACGCAGAAAGCGTTTCCGCTGTCCAGATTGCGTGACTGAGTCGTTGTGGGCCGATCCCAGTCATTTCGTGGAGCGGTCCGAGTGTTTGAATGAGTTTGTGAGAGCTTACGGTCACATGCCGCTTGAAACTGTGGAATTCAGAGCTGATCCACTTCTGTTTGGGGAAACGCTGCCGGACAAATTGAAGCTGTACAAAGACATAGGAAGCATCTAGCAAGAGTTTTTGTGTAATGTAATGTTTTCTAAGGGGTAAAAGTAGAAAAGTAAACCTCACTTCTTTGCTTCTTTGCAACGTGTTTGCAGAGAACAGAAGGAAAATGGTGTTGAAGGTGGGTTAATGGTAGGCCAGCCGGTTTTTGTTCAGGGTTCTGGTACAACAGAATTTAGTCAGGTTTAAAGATATATGGAAAAATAATATGAAAGATTTTCAATACAGGACAGTCGGGTTCTTTTATTTAAAATTCTACAGTATTAACTGAAATGAGTTTCATAACCCTTCCCGGATCAGTCATGTTTGTCTAAATCGATCTCAATCTTATAACCGTTCACTAAAACACATGGTTTACACACACAAACTCTTCTACCGGTGGTAACTAATCTTTTCTTCTACTTTGCCAGAGACCATCTTACAGGCAGGGTTAATGAATGCTGAGTTGCGTTCAGGTCACAGAATTTGCCCATAAAATTAATGTTCCACATTTGGGCAGAGAACCTTCTTTCATTTACCAAAATAAAGTTACCTAAGCAATGTATTAAACTTCTACGAACTTTCAGAGTCTAATGCGCATATGGCGCCATGAGAGATGACGAGCTTTCAAAGGACTGATGTTAGTGACTGAAGTCACGTGACGAAAGCTACCACTTTATTTTTCCCAATCTTTCAGTGGTTAGTTCATGTCTTTAAAGGCTTCGGATAACTATATTATTGTGTATTATATATTGCTTGTAATGTATCAACTTTATATTTCAAGTGGAGGATTCACAAGAAATTCACTCTTTTTGCATCTTTGCGACACATCGAAAGGCAATACTGAAACAGAATTAATGTGTATTGAGCTATAGATGCGGAGATATTTATTTAATAAAACTGAGAGTGAATGCTGTGGTTCACTTACTGAATAAGCCTTCCACGTCCCTCGTCCAACCTATCAGTTCTACCTCCTCTCCAGTGACTATTTGTTCACCGCCACGGGCCCATAATGGGCCAGCAAATACCATGCAAAGAATCATTAAACGACCATTGTTTTCTTCTGAAAATTGTAGTAGCTGAAAACAACGAAGGACAAGGAACTCTGAGAATCAATTTTATTGCCTTGAGGAGCTAACAAACAACTAACGCACTCCGAGTCGAACAACTATACAATTTTTGGAGAACACCAAATTCACAGCGTTAAGTTACGAACAGTTGGTGCCGGACAGGTTGAAGAGGGGTATCAAATGCTCTTTGCGAGCATGCGAGCCGTAAGTTTACTTTTGCGAGCACGAGCACTGATCAATTTTGTCATGCGAGCAACGAGCACTTTAGAAATAACAAATGACGAGCAGCGAGCGCACACTTGGTAAATTTTCCGTCAGCTGGAATCTCTCTTTTATTAAAACATTTTGTGCCAAGACACCTCCAAAACAGGACAACAGGCGTAAAGCTAGGCAACCATATTCCAAGCAACTTGAATCAGATGCCTTGTTTGATAAGCCGTTTGATACAAAATTACTTCACTTAGCTTCACGAGTGTCAGTGGGTGGACGCTAAACGGGATCTGAAGCTTTCTGAGGCCCTGCTTACAAGGAAGTAAGTTCCCTCTCAAGATGGTTAAAGATAGGCCCTACTACCTAGGACTGAATTCTGGCCGGTCAGTTTCAATAAACGCCAACAAAACAAGGAAGCATTTTTTCCAGAAATATTCATGGCACGCGCATGTTTCCCCAATGTTTCCCAGTTTACCATACAGGAAACATTGTTTCCACTGTCAGTTTTTCCAAGATTGAAATATGCTTATGCTACATGGCAAGGAATTTTAGCGAAAATCCGAGCATGCGAGCAGTTGCAAAAATTTTGCGAGCACGAGCAAGGGAGCACCCGTCGAGTCATTTTTCGAGCAATTTGAGCAAACGCTAAATTTTGCGAGCTCTTTGAATGCAGGGAGTGCAGAGAACATCTTTGCTATGAAATGTGTTTTAAAAATCTAAGGCGGTAAAAAGTCGTTTTTTACTTCATCCCATGCCATTTTGTCTCAGGTATACTTCACAAACTTCAAACTCAGGAAGTTACGTTACATGCATTTATTTCATTTTGAAATTCCTTGATAATTCTCTGAATTATTTGAAAATTAAGTCCATTCATTCTCTGGTTTCAGCGAGGAGAGGAAAGAAGAAAGAAACCATTACGGTCTTCTTAATCAACTGGACGCACGGGGAAGGTGCTCCACAAAGTTTTACATTTAGCTGATCGTTCGCTCGTTTATATGGTTATGATTCTGGACCATGCAAACCTGATCAATACAATATGTTACGTCGGCGTTTTTGTTGCATAACTAGGACAATCATTTTTTTCTGTTCACGGACACGTCTTTGAATCGATTTTGCTCAGTGGCGTTAACCGTAGGAACAGTGGTAAAAGTCCTTCGTAGAAAGAACAACTGGAAAAAGTCTGAAAACATGACAAACCTGGCGTTCTCTTGATTACAACCCGGAACTTGCGACTAGAGGAAACTGGGGTTTTAGGGACGAGAATGTTGTCGGGCACTTGCTGAAAACTAGCTGAAAACCTGCATTAACGTCAACAAAATAAATGACTTGCGATCAAGCGTTCTTTTTACTAAGGTGGACACTTGCGCCAATGCCAAAGAGATAACCACAAAATCAATTGACAAAAAAAAACTTAGTGCGTATGGATCCAGTATTTGATTCATTCACGTCACAATATAGTATAAGGAAATAATACCCTTGGTTAATCTGGCTAGCACACTGCAAATTCACGATCTCACAGTCGTATAATCTTTGGGTTATCATGGTTATCTAGTATTTCCACTACTAGACTTGCTCCAATTTGATCTTTGCGATTTTTATGAAACATTCTCAGTTGCTTCTTTTTGAATAAATTGCCTTCTTCAGTCATTAAACAAGCTCTAGTTTACGCTTGTGCCAAGTGCAATGTTCAGTTCGTGTGTGCCAAGAGCAAGTCAACAATTTAAAGGAATGTCCCATCCTCATAAAATGATCGATCAAATGATCATTTTGGAGCAAGTGTAGTCCATCTCTTGTTTTCCAATATAATGTAATTAAGCCTCGTTACTAGAAATTTTATCTGTAAAAGTTTCACTGTACTAAGTAATACACATAAGAAACACTTTTATAATTCGTCGTATTGAATATATTTAATAAAATACTATTATTTACACATCCATCAAAATTGATGAGGAAATTGATCTCCCTTCAACTTTCTTACAGTGCTGTAAACTGTACACACAATAATTCATTTCCTTTGTTCTTACACGAAAGTTCCCAAGACTTCAGTTTACAAGTCTCTGAAGTAAAGATTAGGAAGAGAGCAGACAGTCCATTTTTCCACTGGATTTGCTTGTAGAAACTGACCAAACTGGCAAGTTTCCTGTTTTAGTTTTAACGCTGCCAGGTCTGTTTCACAGGGTGAACTCTGCCTATCAAGGCTAATTTCATTTTCCTGGAGAAGTCTGTAAAGAGATAGAAACCAAAAGGTTAGGCAATGTAATATTAATTTCGATAGCTTTCAGTACAGCTCGGTGAAGTTGAGGGAAGTGGTAGTTGGTGCGTGTAAGAAACATTGCGTTACGCATGTTAAGAACGACTTCCAAGAGTGACTAGGAAGGTTTTAATCATCTTTTTTTTATGACAAAGGAGTAGTATCAAGCCTAATAGCGGTACGGTAAGATTTGGAAGTGCGATGTACCTAAATTTGTGTGGCCGCCATTTTTTTTTGTTTCTCCGTAGGTTGTCATAATGGAACGTATGTCATTTAAAATAAGAGTTTAATTGATTTAGAAGAGACATACACTTACCTGAAGTTCCTGTGGAGAAAATTACATCGCTCGTCAGTTATATTAGCTGCAATTTCCTCAAGAGAAAGCTTTCGTTCCAATGCTTGAACCTCTTCCTCCATTTCAGCCACTATGCAATCTGCATTGGCTGTCTCAGTGTCAGGAAATGAGTCACTTTGGTATTGATCGATTGACCTACAGAAACATGAAAAGAAAGAGAACCGCTTTTTATTACACTGCGTATTTACACCTTAATTTATGCATGAGAGAAGAAAAATTATTTCTCTTGTCATACTACTTTCCTACACTGAAAAGATAAGACAGAAGCGAGGAGATCATTATCTAAGCTAACCAAAAGTTAGAACTCAGACATGCTCTCGCACTTCTTTTAATCGTCCCAAGCGTCCAACGCCCCGACGGGGCCTTGGAATAGAAAAATCAAGTATAGCTCTGGCAACGAGAGTGATTAACTGCAATTGATCTTTATTTTTAGGCTTGGCCACCCCGGCTTCATCCTGGCGAACGGAAAACGCAAAAAGGGCGAGAAGGCGAAGGTTTTCCTTCTCGTGTGCGCCACACCCTTTCTCTTACAGGTCCTTTTTCGTCTTCAATTCGCTTCTTGATTTTTGGTATTGCAGTCTAGAATGACTTTTTGACGAGGAACAAACAGACAAAGAAAAAGATAAACATAGAAATGCCCTTCGTGTAGTTAAAATTGCCAGAGGAGACTTCAAGCCGAACACTCTACAAAATAATAAACTTGCTCAATTTCAAGCAGCAGTTGTTTCTGGAGACCAGTTATACACTCTTCTGCTTCTTTTAACTGCTTTCTCAGCTTTCTGTTTGACAAGAAGAGTTCGTTATCAACTCTTTAACATAATTTTCAAATATTAGGCACTTTGTTTCAACCAAAAGTCAAATGCGCTGCCTGGGATACTTGTCGGAAACATTTTGAAGTTTGGCCTTTTTTTCAAATCGAAAAAACTTGATTGGGCAGAATCAAATTTAACTTACCTTTTGTGAGCCTTTTGTCTTTTCTCTTCGACTTACAAGAACTCCAAGCTAGCCCCATTTTAACTGTTCACGGCGAACTTTTTAAGCAAAAGTAAAGAGCTTTAAAAGATATGGCTAACAAGACGCTTCTCTGTTTGCGAATGAAGTGTTTTGTGCTGTGACATAACAAAGGAGAGGAAAATGCGCGCGCTGCAATACGCCAATCAGATCCAACATTCAACTGCCGTGAGCCAAGCACGAGCAGCATGGTTGAACAGTGAGCATACTTTACTGAGGTATATAAGAAACGAATAACATGAAAAAAGAAAAAGTTAGATGGTGCCACAGCAATTAGCTATGAAGGAAACAGCAAACAGCTTTTTGTAGTACATTAAAAGACATGTAATAAACTAGTTATTAACCTCAAAGCTGTCAAATGTTTGCCTTTACCGAAATATCTCAAACCGCGGCCTTGCCATAGTACCCTCCGGCCGGCCGCCATCGCCCCAATCCTAAAAGACGGAATGACGGAACGCGGGCGGAAAATCACCCTAAATCCAAAAGACAGAACTCTCAATCCCGTCTTAGGATAAGAGGGGGGTGTAGGAGGAAGTAAAAAAGAGAAACGGTAAAACAAAACTTCTCTAAAAGGCTAATGCTAAAAGTCACAGATCTGCGAAAAGTTGCGTCCCTTTCGCCCTACCCCCCCCCTCCTTAAAAAGAAAGCTTACAGAGCTGGCTATAAAACAGGGCCCTGAAAGAGGGGGAGGGAATCAATCCATTTCCCGGCCCATATGTTTTCCAAAACCCACTTCCCAGTGCTCAAATCTCCTTCCCAAAAATAGAATGCAGACAAAATCCTAGTGTTATGTGTTATGGCTTCTTAAGACGACATATACATACATACTTTATTCGGTAGAGTAGGTCGGAAGTGGCAACAAAGACCAAAAAATGCACGAGGATCAACGAAGCCTGTTCTGCAGACGATATGATCCTTTTGGACTGTACGAAAAAGTGCGAATAGGGAAGTTTTATTTTCTATTTTTTAAAATCTGATTTCGCAAACGATTAGAAATTCACTAAAATTGCACAAAAAACTACGCAGTATGTACCGTACACATTACAATCTACATACTGCAAGAGGGGAAGTTATCGTGATTAGTTAGGTTACAAATTCCTGCCACTTCACATTCCTGTCATTTTTGCCAGCAGGAAATCTGTTTTTCAGAGGTTGTAGCTATTTACTGTATGATATAACTGAGACAGACAGCAACAGTTAGTATACTCGATCAGTTTGTCAAAACAAGTCAGATTCATAACCACGGAACAAGATCTGTCTCTAGCGACTCGTTTTATGTTAAGTTCTCTAGAACCGATAAAATGCATGCCTTTTTCTCGAGAATAGGTGCCTAAAAT
>JAHPZR010050011.1:7500-31373 GCA_019787425.1 Platygyra sinensis | reverse complement strand
ATGACGTTTCATTTCAAAAGGATGGTGTTTATGGCGAATTAGTCCTGTCCAAACTTAACGACCATCAGAGAGATCCCTCTGATGATGTTAGTTTTGATTATTACGGCGAAGACTGGTCTGAATTTATCGAAGACTATGGTCGTGAGCGGAAGCCACGTCTATACACAATCCCGGAAGATGAAGAAATAAGTTCCCAAGAAGAAGAAAAGGGAGGGCAATTTGAAAGCAATCTGTGGGGTCAAGCGAGGTATAATTACAGTAATTGTAATGAGTTAAGTGTTTCTAAAGACTCCAGGTTACAGGCCCCTATTGCTACAATGGATGCCAGTGACTCTGAGTTTGATTTGGATGATCATAGCAGTTCTGAAGCAGAGAAATCCGGCCCGGAGATTGACGAGCACTCTGAGAAGAAATATCAACAAAAGTTACTAGAGGAACCTAGTTACTCTGACAAAATTATAACCTGCAATGGCTTTACCAAGAATGGTGGAATCAATGAGGCAAAGAATTTAGCAAACGAGAAGGAGAAAAAATTCAAAGAACCTTTCTTCTCAGACAAAATTATTTCTTGCAATGGCGTGACAGAAACACCTGAAATCGGAGGCGTGATAGATGTGGTCAGCGACGAACAAGAAAGGTCTAAAGAACCTGAACTGTCGAACAAAATTGCTGCTTACAATGGTGTAAATGGCGAACATGGTATCGTTGGAGACAGCACAAGATCTGTAAAAATTGTAAAGAAAATCAAGATTTTTGTCAGAAAGGAAGTCACAATTACTAAAGACGAGCAAGAGCTTCAGAGTCCAAAACAGTTGATTGAAGAATTTGGCGATCACAAACAAGATAAAATCGATACAGTAAATGAAAGTACCGAAACTAGTGCGAGGAAAGAAGTTGAAGAAGCAGAAGTCGTTCCGAAATTCCGTGAGCAAAAGATGCATTCTCCACACGATGAGATCAAAGCTGAGATTGGCTGGGACATTAACTTCACGCAGCCTTTAAACTTTGATGACGAACACTGTAACATATCCGAAGTTATTGCTAAGGAAACCGAAATTATTCCCAAAAAGGAATCTTACACACCTCCCAGACCCGAGCAAAAAGTCGTGGATGAGGTTATCGAAGCAAGCGTCAAAAACACTCCAATGCGTGACGTCACTCAATTTGTCACGCAAGTGCTCGCACAGAGCAATGACTTAAAAGTGGACGCGAAGCCCGAATCAAAAATCGTCACTGATACTGTCAAGGTGCTTCCATTATCCTTAGAAGGTGACACCCCGAAAAGTGACGGAGTGGATGATTCCTTTAAACCACTAACAAAGAATGACAACAGAGAAGTGATCACCAGAGCCGAAAATGTCGAGAGCTGCACGTCACCCACGCAAAAAGAAGTCCCAGCACGTGGCATAACTCAAATGTCCCCTAAACGAACCAAACAGAAGCATCTATCAAAAATGGTTGCTAGGTTCGAATCAAAAATCGAAGCTGAGACTGTTAAAGCGCGGAGGTCATCTTTGGAATCCAAGGTTCCAAACCGTGACGTCACGCAAGATGCTGAGAAACTTCCTGTACTGAGCGGTCAAACGAAAATGGACGCTAAACCTAAGTCAGAAATGAAGCCTGGGAACGACAAAGCGAGTGTTTCGTCTGTAGAAGCAAGCGTTCCAAAACGAGCCGTCACGCAAGATGCGCAGAAACTTGATGTACAGAGCTTTCAAACGAAAGTGGACGACAAACCTGGGTCAGAAATGAAGCCTGAGAACGTAAACACCAATGCTTCGTCTATTAAAGCGAGCGTTCCAAAACGAGACGTCACCCAAGAAGCTCAGAAACTTCATGTTCATGGCGTTCAAACGAAAGTGGATGACAAACCTGAGTCGAAAATGAAACCTGAGAACGACAAGATGAGTGCTTCATCTGTTGAAGCGAGCTTTTCAAAACAAGACGTCACGCAAGATGCTCAGAAACTTCCTGTACAGAGCGTTCAAACGAAAGTGGACGACAAACCTGGGTCGAAAACGAAGCCTGATAACGACAAGACGAGTGTTTCGTCTGTTGAAGCGAGCGTTTCAAAAGGTGATGTCACGCAAGATATCGAGAAACTTCCTGTGGCTGGTAGTCAAACGGAAATTAACGCTAAACCTGAATCAAAATCCACGTCAGAAGCCATCCATGTGAAAACGACACTTGTGAAAGAGCAAGTCCCAAAACATGGCATCACAAAAAACGTCGAGAAACTCGGTCAAATGAATCGTGACGCCAAGCTTGAGTCGCAATCGACTTCACAGACCATCCAGATGAGAACGTCATTTGTGAAAGAAGAGGTAACAACACGTGATGTGACGCAGAATTTGGAGACAATTCCTGTAGAGAGCGATCAAACGGCAATCGTCGCTAAACACGAGTTGAAATCGACACCAGGGACTATTGAGGCGAGATCTGTTGAACAAGACGTCTCAAAACGTGACGTGACACAGCAGCTCGAAAACATTCTAGTACAGAGCGATCAAATGACAATCCATGCCAAACCCGAGTTGGAATCGTCGCCTGAGCCATCTTTGAAAGCAGACGACCCTGAGCTTGTCTTCACGGAGCACATCGAGAGCCTTCCTCCCGAGAGTGATATCACTAGTGTCGACGTTGAACCGGAGCTGAAATCGACGCCAGAGACCATACAGACGAGAACGGTATCTGTGAAACAAGACGTCAAAAAGCCTGACGTCCAGGAATATGTGGAGAGAATCCCTGCACAGAGCGACCACACGCAAATTGACGCTAAACCCGCCTCGAAACCGACGCCGGCGACTATCAAGACGACAGCGTCATCTGTGAAAGAAGACGTTATAAAACGTGACCTTAAGGAATATATCGAGAGCGTCCCTTCACAGAGCGACCAAACGCAAATTGACGCTAAACCCGCCTCGAAACCGACGCCGGCGACTATTAGGACGACAGCGTCATCTGTGAAAGAAGACGTTATAAAACGTGACGTCACGGAATGTGTTGAGAATAGCCCTACGAAGAGTGATCTAACGCAAATTGTTGCTACACCCGACACGAAATCGATGCCAGTGACTATCAAGATGACAGCGTCATCTGTAAAAGAAGACGTAGTAAAACGTGAGGTCACGGAACATGTTGAGAGAATCCCTACAAAGAGCGATCGAACGCAAATTGTCACTAAGCCCGACACAAAATCGACGCCGGCGACTATCAAGGCTACAGCAACATCTTTGGAGGCCGTTGCTTCAAAACGTAGCATCACGAAGGACATTGCGCAAACACCTGGGCAAAACGATGACATTGTACTGGAAAATAAACCCGAACCAAAAATTACGCCAGAGATCAAGCCCAGAGCGTCGTCCGTAGAAACCATCTCCTCAAAACGTGAGATCGTGAAGGATCTTGTAAAAGAGCCCGCACAAAACGATCAAACAAAAAGTGACCGTACGGATAAAGTTGCTAAGACTGTTACAAAAGACGATGTTCAAGCAAAACCAAAAAGATCAAATGTTGGATTGAAATTGTTCATATCGGGAAAGAGGAGCAAAGAAGATTCAAAAGCTGCAAGTGAAAATGGCATGTTGTCTCCGAGCTCCGGCGAAGAAATTGCTTTTGCTGAAGAAACTGAACTTCAGTCACCTGAGTCACCTCCTATTACGATAAGCGTTCAGGGATATGATCCACAAGAGGATAGGGAAGGCAGAAAAGTGCGCTCTCCAACAAGAATGTCTCCGACATCTTGGGAGAAGAAACCTCGAAAGACCTACCTCGCATCTCGCAACATACGACTCTCCAGGAGCCATGAAGACCTCCGATTTGTTGAAAGAGCGCCAGGAGAAATGCAGGATAGTATACAAGAAGAGGACACTGCTACACACGACGCTAAGTCCCCTTGTAGTGGATACTCACTGGGCCTAAACGTTCCCGAGGACGATGAGAAAGAGATGATCGAGCCAGATTCCATTCATACCGCTAAAATCACTGTTCAAGAAGTAGTAGGCGACAAGAAAAGGATTCTTATTTTGAACGTGAAGAAGAAGGTTCACGGAAAGGCGAGATGGAAGTCCCTGAACGATCTTGATTCGATAAAAATGGCGGTGACGCCGCCCCGAAGAAGTAGCGAATTGGGGAACGCATTGGCGAGTTTTGCCGAGGAAGAAGAAAAAGTCGAAGGGCGTAAGGGTCCAACGGTTTTGCCTGTAGTGGAGATTAAAACGCGCCGTAAATCACTGCCTGAAATAGAAGAATCCAGATATGAAGAACAAATGGTTTCACCTCGGAGATCACCCATTCTCAAAGTGACAGCACTGCAAGATCACGAGTCCGTGACAGAAAAAGACGCACCGACCAGAATAATTAAAGCCAGAGTGATGCCAGTATTGGTAGGGGGAGAAACACCAAGCGACGAGAACGTAACGGAAATCAGAGACAAAGAGTCTTCGAGGCGAGAATTTAAAGCTCGTGTGACACAGATATCTTCAAGGGAGTCCAAACCTCGGGTAGAACGCGAGGACGTGGAGGGCAGAGAGGAAAACAGGTCACAGGAGAGAGTAATTAGTTCGCCGATTGCGTCGCCTGTTGTTGAAACTATGTCATGGCTAGAGCGCGAGACTGTTACAAAAATATCAGATTCTGCAGCCAAGGGGAACACGATCAAAGTGCGGGTTGCACGTGTAACTCCTGCAGAGGAAATCCCGTCACAAGTTGAGGACAAATTTTCTCGACCTCGTTTATCGCCAACAGTGGAAGCCCTGCCAAAGCTGAGAGATGAACGTGAAATTGAAGCTCGTGTATCGTCTATAAGAGAAGTCCGATACAGACAGGGTCGCGAGTCTGGATATGGAAGCTTAGAGATGAAGGATAATGACTCCGGAATTCCGAGTGCGTTTAACACCCTTGGCAGCGTTCGTTCTGATCCTGCCTCTATTCTGGGAGGTGTTCACGAGCGTAGCGTAAGCAGCTTGAGTAGCATCGAAGATGAATTTGACCGAGAAATCCTGGGAGAGAGTCGAATTATGGTTACAGATCTAGATGCTTTACTAGCTCATCAGACTACTGCAGATACAGACGAGAAGCCGCGACCACAAAGCCCTGAAACACATGAAGTCATGGAGAAAGTTCATGTGTGGGCACGTATGGAACCTGTTCCACAAAAAGCCGTCCGTATCAACAGCAACGAGCAAGACGACGATGAAAATCTGGTTATACATCACGTCAAATCAGAAGAACCTATTGTCATTGAACCTGTGATCGTCACGGAGGCAGCCAGTAACGAGGAATCGAAGGTGATTTCAGCTTTTCTAGTTAACGATGGTTATGACGATGACGAGCTGGATGAAGTTTTCTTGGAGGATTACCCGCCTTGTGGTTACCCTAACAGTCAAGGCAACTCTGCGCGGAAACACAGCAGCGATGCTGACTCCGAAACATCATCTGTGAGCAGCCTACCGCTGAAACCTCGCCATCGACAAACAAGGGCAGCTCTTGAAGCCGCTAACACTGGAGCCCGAAATCGCACCGAGTCTAGTGGATCTTCTAAAACGGCCACGCCTGTTGCCGAGCTAGAAAATGAAAAGGCCGCTACTTCATCTGGTTCAAGCACGCCGGAAATCAGAGCCAGCGACATTTCACGGGAAGGATCGTTCTCGTATAAAAGATCCGAACGATCACCTCCTGCGACAAAGGAGACGCTAACAAAGTTTTCTTCTGCCTTTATTTCTCTTTCGCGATCGACAGATTTCCGCCGCCCGCGTGCGAAGTCGGAGGAAACATCAACACATAAGTCCGACGAAGAACCTAGTAAGCAAAGTAAAGGACTGGGATCTAGCTTACAAAAGAGGGGACTAGGCACTAGTGTCCAGGACGTTCAGACAATGCCAGGACTCCATATAGACCAACAGCGTTTTAAGGAAGCTGCGGATAGTCGAAAATCAATGCCAGACTTGACAAAGAGAAAACAACCGATAAACGACTCTCCGTTTTTACGGGGACTGAGTGCTCATACGCGCAAGTGGCTGAGTCAAAACGCCTGGATGGATTCTAATGAGCAGCAAGACGAGGATCTTATGACTTCAGATCTTTTCCTGTATCCTTCAAGTCGCTTCCAACCCGGATCTAACATCGATGCTAGTTTCATGTCATTAGCGGGGGAGAGAGACTTCCCTGATGATATCTCGGTGTCTTCATTATCGACGAGACCTCAGAGCCCAATGTCGGAATTCTCGTTTGCAGGGGAGGTCCCTTACTGGGGAATGCGGCGAGGCTCAACGACAACTGTAAAGTGTTCCAATCCTCGATGTGAGAAAGAGGAGGTTTTGTTTTCAGGTGAGAAAACCACTTACACCTCTTGCCCTGCTTGTTTTACGTATTACTGCACAAGGAACTGCCGTCGGATTCACTGGTCCGAGCACAAGAAGGTTTGCTTCTTCGGTCGCATCAACAGCTACATTCGTTCCTTCATTTATCTCTGTCACAAGAAAGAAGCTCTGAAATTCCAGCTCTCTAGGGCGGCCAAAGAAGGATTCAAAAAGAAAGGGCGTGGCTGCGTCCTGGTAACGTTCGCCTCTGCGCAGTCGGCGCGAAAATTCATGACTACCGGTTGCACGTTTTTCCCCAGTCCTCCAACGTACTCATCCTTGCAGGATCTACAGGCGGAGGGTGTGGTGAGCAAACACAGAGTGGCTTTAACGCAGAATATCAGAGATTACGACCCCGAGGAGGAATTCGTCCTCAATCTCGCCATCATTGCTGGTAAGATGGAGAACCTTCCAGCGAATCCTGTTCCTCGGAGGAAAGTGACGACTGTTCTTCAAGTGATCAAGATTCCCTTGAGTAGCATGCTCAAGGAGGATGCGTCGTCTTCTCCGAGTGACCCAAAAACTGAAACGAAGCTGTTTTACCTGCCCAAGTGCGCTCGGCATGAATTCGTGAACGAGAACGAAGCGCGAAGACATTACTGCAGAAACATTTCCAAGAATTTAAAACAGTACGGAATCCGATTGAAAAACGATTACCCTGATGTGTATGAGAAACTTTGCCTTTACGTCGAGCAGAATATCCGATTCAAAGAGCCCCTTACAGTGTATGGAAACCAGGGCAAGAAGATTGTGATGTGCAAAATCATGCCTGAGGCTGGCGACGATGGAAAGAACTGAGGAGAGCCTTAAAATTGAATTACAAGGTAATTCAGTTTTCTTTTTTTTTGGTATTTTCCACCAAATGCTTTTCTGAGTAATGCATATAGGTTATTGACCAAGCGAAGATGGCTGGATATATATTGGCCAACTTATTTTTTTGCGTATTTATGGACCGCTAAAAAACACTCTAAAATTGAACCAGGCAAAAATGGAGCCATCTTGACCGGATTTATTATATGAAAAACGAACACTATTTTCTAGGAGGCAACGCCATCTTGCCCGCTCGGGCAGCCAATCATAGCGCCGGCCGGGATTCGCTTCATCTTGCTTGCATACAGAAACTAGCCAAATGATACAGGTCCCAAGCTAAGAACCACTGCGTTGATGAAGGATCCAGTTTAAGGCCTGTGTTCAAGTTGTTCACGGGACACTCCAATTTGGCCTAATATTCCAGGTGTCTTTGCGTAATTTCCTCTGAGAAGCACCTGAAGGGAATCGTGTTGTTTGTATAAGGCCATACTCGGAAATATTGAATTTAACTTCCATCAGTGTTGTCAAGGGGGCTGAGAATTGCCAACAAATTCTGTAGCTAGTGTTTTGCGACTGTTTTCTTGTGCTCGTGCGTCTGTAACTGTTTATTTTTTTAAGAAAACTGTGTAAGAAATCTCACTGATTTCTCTTCTAAATTTCTTTTTCTTTTATTTTGTAGAATTGTCAACGTCTTGTGACAGTCAGCATAGGATGCTTTGAAGCCCTTCTTCAGAAAGTGCTCGCACAAAGGAACAACAATAATGTCACCGCTGACAAGATTGCCCGCGCATCATCAGATTCTCAGGGTCAAGAACCTCTTAATTTGCACAATTTACCTTTAATTTTTTTATATACTTTTATTAAGAGTGCTTTACAGTACTGTTTAACTCAAATTGTTAACAATTTTATCATTTTAGGGCTTATCGGCGCCTTTGTCATTTTAAGGGTGAAGCCAGCTATTTTACTTCATTTTGCATAGTCACGTTGTCTAGGATTTCAATGATGTTTTCTTGTAAGACAAGGAAACGCTCCTCGTACTGAATGGAGTCTTCGATTTTATTTCATAGGGTAATTCAGTGTACGATTTTGTGCCATTTTTAGTCAATTACGAGCCGTGGTTGAATTTTTTTTTCAATAATTTTACGTCGTCAACATATTTATGTTATGGCTGAAGTTCTACACGTTTTGGGTCAGTAACGTTAAGTCGTTTCTTAACAATCTCATCGTATGTCTCATGTAATATTTCTACATTTTAAGCAGTTTTCGTTGCTTCTATACAATCAAATTCTCAGTGGGAACTACTATTACTATATCAATCTGAAGTTGTGATTACAAAATTTTACGATATTATAAATAGCGACCAAGACAACCTTAATAATCGATCAAACCGATTTGATTGATTTGTTGATAAATTCTTTTCTATACCGCTAATCCTAGCAGAGATTAAAATTCCGAAAATTCCATGCTGTTGATTGCATATACACTGTTCATGAAACACTTTCTTGACGAAAGCTAAATTCTTTTATCTAACTGTACAAAAAGTTCAAATGAAGTCAGACAATCAGGCTTAAGTATATATTCTAGGTTTGTCGTGTTGTGATGGGATTTTTTCCGTTGAGGGGCAGGGTAGCCTGCGGGTCAGGCACATTATTTTACAAGATTTTCGTAATATAGTGCAAAGGGTGAGACGCGCGCGCGGTAAACCGTAATGGGCTTGCCACGCGTATCTCGTCGAAGTCACGTCCGTGATCTACCATTCACTTTATCAAATAATTATTTTCTATGGCTGGTTTATTTCACTGATAGATCCCCACGCTGTCGAAACCTAGAGGTTGACCTTACCGAGGTCTTTTTGCGCGTACGCGTAAGATAACTTCATTAAAGTGAATTTTATTTTCCAAAACAGGATTTAGTCACATATATTATGTGAGCAAAGCTGCGTAGATATTTCAAAACTATATGCATAAAACCCTCGAGGCGAACGTTCGAATGTTATATATAGTGTCCTCTAGCTTTGTGACCTCCGGTAGCACCGGATGTCGCAAAGCTGGGTCGAAGGACTTCGGGTCTTGAGATGCCTTTTTTTAATGCAATGGATTACTGGTATTATAAAACACTTGATTGGTTAGGAACTGGCGTTTCGAAATCTATCTGTCTGGAAATGGACAAGGAACTACTAATCCACGAATTAATCTTCTTTTCAAAGTATCCTGTCTGAAACTCTCTGAACAGAAAGCCATTTACACATGTTTTTGGTAGTTTTCAAGCCACTAGAGCCAGACACGGCGCTTCATAGTTTACTGAACAAGAAATAAACTTATTAAAAATACTGTAGTGGCCTGGCTTATATTGTACGAGTTAAATTTGGCTGAATAACCATTATGAGTTCAAGTCTTAATTGTAATAATCAATTCTTGTTTGGCCAGGAGTTTATGGTATCCCGGTTTTCATTTATTGCATGTATATATTTTGATTTTTTTTAATTATTCAGTAAATCTAACGATTATCGAGAGTAATTTAAGGGCGACATTTTAACACCTGGGGCCCGTTTCTCGAAAGCCACGGAAACTTTTCCGACTGGACCCCGTAAAGCCGTGGCAAAATCTCGAACCTCTATTACAGAGCTGTTTCACTCGCATATTCTTAAATGAACAGAGGTTCTCTTTATACAAGAAGTTTCAGACGTCAACACTTCTCCGTTGTTAGATACAGTTGAACTAAAAATGGCTTGACGGGCCCGAAACGCTTCCGGGGCCTTCGAGGACGCTCCCCTGGTTTTAGCGGGGCTTTTGAGTGTCATAATTTGGGGTTACGGTGAATCTGGGAGATTTTAATACCAAAAGTTCTTTGGCCTATCTTAAGCTATGAATCATCATTGCAATCGAATGTGTGGTCTTACAACTCTTATAAGGAAAGTGAGATTATGCAAAGTCCCTGACCTTCTATAAGACAGTGCTTGAACAAATAGTTTCCTAAATAGATATTTTTAATAGCACTCTTACACAAAGCAGTCTGTAAAGAACTGTTGATTTGCCGATTACTATGATATTCTGTGTTTAAGCCCTTGGCATTAAAATAACTTCGGTGTGGCTTTGAGAAAGGTTTATTCAAAAGTTAGGGGTTTTAATAAGGGTAAACAAATAAACTCATAGACCAGTAACTTACAACCATATCGTTCTTTCACGCTTATTCCGCTCGTAGCACTTAATTTATTTTCCACGTATAATTTTTAGTCTTTACTATTATTATTATCATTATCACTATCACTATCATCATCATCATCATCATCATCATCATCATCATCATCATCATCATCATCATTATTATTATTAAGAGCTCATATCGGGAAGTTAAAGTAGCTATCATCTTTTTTTAATGGTCAGCTCTGACATCGCACAATGGATTTTGTAAATAGGTCAGAATGATGGTGTAATCTGTTTAGGTTACTGATGATTCCCATCAGTCATAGTAAACACCTAAATGAAATAAATATTACATTGTTATAGAATTCTTGTTTTGTTTTTTTTCGTTTTTCTTTTTGACTTCATGATTGTTCAAAGTACACTCTGGAACCTTTCAACTTCCCCTTGACCTTAATACAATTCCATGTTATAAATGCGCTGTCATGTTGCGTCACTGAAACTCGAATTAGGGAAAAAGTTAATATCCGTTCTGCGATATGGCACAATTGGTGAACCTTACATGGTAGCTCCAAAGGTTTGAATTCATATATATGTACAAGGGTTATTTGTACCAAGAAGTTCTAGTTCGGAAAGATGATTTTTATTTTACCGGAAATGTAAAAAATTAGGAAAAATGAGTTGCTTGTATATAAGAGAGGTTTGCGTGTTTTCCCACGTGGTCCACACTGACTACGCCAGTGGAGGAATTTGAAAACGAAAGTTTTACTCTAAAAAGGCATGAAATGTTTTCCGTCCACACTACGCAGGAGAGATTTGAAAACACAACACCGCATATTTAGGATTTGCGTTTGAGAAAAACTCCATCGGGGAGACCACATGATTATTGTGTCGACATCGTTTTCGAAAAGCTGCGTTTTCAAAGTATTTCCTTCTACACCAAAACAAAAAGTCGGCGTTTTAAAATTCCTCCAGTTTGAATTAGAGCGTTTTCGATCGGAAAGCTTCGTTTTCATGACAGATTAGTGTGGACGGTATGCCTAACCGTAAGTAGAAACAAACCTGCCTTTTCAAATTTCTCCAGCAAAGTGTGGATGTCGCCTATAAATTTTTTCCAAGTCAAACAAGAACGAATTTACGGAAACTGGACTTTTCTATTGTATGCTTCCTGGTGTTCTCAACCGTCCCACGCTTGGCTCATTTGTGTGCAGTTTTCATTCTTCGAGTTTCTAACTGACTTCAGTTAGGGTATACATGGAGTATATGGTCGACATTGACAATTTTTCTGCCCATATAAGGTTCTTTTAGAGCCCCGTCACGTCATTGCTGGGTAACAAATCCGCATTCCGAGTGGGCGAGGCGACCAAATGTTGGTCAATATTGGTTTAATGTGTGTACAATTCCGCATGTTTTGTTTATTTGCGAAGACATCATTTCCCAATTATGTCCGACTGTATTACAAAAGGGTCATGTGCAATAAAAATTGCGTGGAACTGTAGTCGGCTTGCGCCATTATAAGCTCTTTCTCCTCACTTTCGACTCTCACTGTTTTCTGGCGGTCTATACGTCATGCCCTACCGCCAATAAGGATTTCCGTCTGGACCTCCCGGTCAGTCAATAAGTAGTCGTATTACCACAAAATAATCACTTACTTCGACTCATGAAACTTGATATTATCGCCTGCTTATTTGCTTACTTTGCGAATTTCTTTCGTTGGACTTCGGTCTTAAAATATTAACGGAACACCGTGCTCGATATATCATTACATGAGCTACAGTGCGCATTGCATTTCTAATCATTTAACTTTATAAATCTGTATCTCAGTAAAAAAATAGATCTATTAACCACTGAAATTCGGAATTAAAAGCGTTCGTAGAACGAGCTATTGAATTCAATATTTCCAGTGGGTCTTGTTTGCCAAATACTTTTGAGTTGATTTTGACCCCCAAAAGAACGGTTACAAACTGTCCTAAAATGTCGCTTTTCTAAATTAACTTCTGAGGCTAGTGAATTTTATTTTATCAATCGAAAATCAGACACTTCATATCTGTAATTGTACTTCGCTTCGCAGGTTTCAGGTAAGTACTTCAGTTAAACAGCTCGAGTTCGGGAAAAGTTTTCAACTTCCTGCATGTTTGTTTTGTTACACTCATTTATGGCTTTTGAATTACCATAATATTCCAAAGTGCCTACAATTATGTTTGCTTTTTTATTGGTTATATGTTTTCCTTTTAATTTATTCGTCGAGCACTGATAATCTGCGAGTTAACTGATAAACGTATATCCGTCAATTTTCATGGAGAACACCCAATCCTAACTGTTTGGTTGAAATGTCCCAAATTAAGAAAATTTTAACCGGCCCCTTTATTACACTACATGTAATAAAGACATTTCCATCTCATGATTTCGGGTATATTTCTGTCCAGTAGATGCACGAACCAAAACCCAGGAACGACAAAGTCGCAATTACACCCTGTAAGTTCGTTTACTTCAGGTAACTTGTGACAATATTCATCTCCTACCGTTTTAATTGTTGCGAGAGAGCAAACTGACAGGAAGCAGTAGGTTTGTGAACGTGGGAGAGCCATGTAATTCTAGCTTGTTAAAATTGTTTTTCCTTTTGACAAGCGTTCCCGGAAAACTGAAAAGTTGCTTCAGTGAGTAAGCTGTCAGCTTGAATTTGTCCGTTTTGATAACGTTGTGCATATTTGATTTTCTCAATTTCATTTGTTCAGTTCATGACCGCTCCTTCTCAACATGTTCAATCAAAGCCAACTCTGTTTTGATTTTCGTTTATTCATAAAATTTTGGTCATGTATTAACTTTCAAATTTGCGTGGCTTGTACTCGATCATGCGCGCTTTGGAGCGCACACCCAATCAAAAGAACGTTAATAAATTCAACTCAACGATAACAGCCCGCAAAAACTGACATTTTCTTGTCATATGCAAAGAAGCAACTCAATATGTCCAGTCGAAGAAAACATCATTGTTTCAATCAGACAAGCCTCACGCCTACATTGTTATGTGTTCGTTTTTGTCACGATACTTACGTCAATAACGCATTTAGCATAGAAGTGAAAATAATTTTCCCCTCCATTGAGTATGCAAATTTCCACCCTCTTTAATTATTTAATAGACTGGTCGAGTGATGTTCTCACTCAAAAAATATCTTCCACTTGTATTTTCGCTATTTTTAAAAGTGAACATGTATTTTTCTGCTACAAAAAAAAAAGTCGCCAATGCATTTGTTGTACTGCATTTGGCGTTAATTTGCGCTCTAGGTTCAGATATCCATCGACGATTTTCTTGTCTGTAATGAGAATAAGATTTGAAAACAAAAGGTGTTGCAGTGTTCGGTGCGCGTTGAAAATACAATCTCTCCCCGCGGGAAAGTTAGCTTTCTTGATTTTATGACAAGACGGCTTGTAAACTAAAAGCATGATTTATTCATAGATGACATACAAAATAAAATGACACAATGCTAGTTTTTGACAGCAATCAGGCACAAAAACTGCTCCTGCAACAAAATATTGTTTACAATTCAGTTAAAGAGATTTTCTTCTGGCGTTATCTCTGGTATTGTAGGCACTAATGTCAAAATCCTGGCTGTTCTGCGGGCTAAATGTCCTAGAAGCTTTTCTACCCACGAATGGAACCTTAACTTGCGAAATGACCGCAGGTTCTTTATTTCGAGGTATGGGAGTCTTAGGGAGATTTTTGCCAACGACGACTGCAATGTTCAGAATCATTTCTTGAGCCGGGCCGTAACTGTTTACTAGACTGAGGAGCATCTTCTGATGTTTTGAGTATACCCCGGCGTCTTTAAGTTCTTGATACGAAGAAAAAGTCGGCGTGTTCCTAGGATTGCGAAAATACTCTACGCCGCTTTTTATGAAGAGTTCTGCGGCTTTAGGAGAGAGAAGAATAAGCATAACAGCGCCGCGTCCTTTAGCAATGAATCCTTCTCTCGCAATTTCAGTCAAATGGTACAGCAAATCCGGATTTTCATTACACATATTAACAATCGATTTCATGTGGCTATCAACTTGTCCATAGTGGCACACAATTCGATGTTCGTTCCAGTGAGCCTTTCGACATTCGATACAACAGTAGTGAGTAAAACATGAAGGGCAAGATTTGAAATCCAACGCGACAATTCCCAAAAGTTCCTCCTGTTTTTGACACGTAGGGTTTTCGCAAGTAAAAAGTTTTCTTTCCATTAAGCGAGGTGGCTTCGGTGGCAATCCGCGGGGAGGTTTTTGAGGCGGTGTTTTTGCATGACTTCGGCGAGGAAGCGTTGAAGATTTTGAAGGCGATGGAGAACGCGGAATTCTATGATTTTCGTTGACATCCAGTGAAAGTACGCTAGCGTTTGCGGCGAATTCCCCTTGAAAATTATAGTTTGTTCGCGAATTATCCGTTGAAGGATGGTTCCCGTTTAATGCGCTGTAGTCTTCCATCTTTTTGCCTCGTTTCTGTTTAATTTTTGACGGCGAGACAGGGACCATGTCACCATACTGGGGCGAGCGACGGCGGTTTGCTCGGCACCCGCCCTTTCCAATACATACATACATCATTCGCGCGAGAGTCGGGTAAAAAGTAAATTTTGTTTTGCTCCACAGACGTTTGCCTCCTGTGTCACTTGAAAGACTAAACATATAGCCGAATATATTGGTGTTTGTCAAGCAGCTGTTTGGAACTGCGAGACGTGACCAATCATTGGCTAGCATAACAAAACACTGTATAATTAACCAATCATTGATAGCGTCGTGAACTATGGCGCGCCATCACTATTGTCAGAAGACACAAATGAAATACAATGTCCTCATAAGCCCATACAAAGAATGGTCAATTGAAAATAAAGGCCATCATGGCGTTATTATTTCCATTGACTCTAAAGAATTGTTGTTTTTTTCGAAAATGAGGTCGTTCTTCAGTTATTTCCTTTGTACTCTCCTGCTGACTTATAAACAGTGTTTCCTAGATATCAAATGGAAATACTGCTGAGGCATTTGTGAACTGAATAACACGTATATGTTAACGATCATTGACTTTTTTTTAAAGTAAACAACGGCAAACAAAACTGTGACAGTTATATTGATTTGCATTTTTCCCATAATCTCTCTAAAGCGGGCCACATTTTGCCCCCTATTTTAGTGATTTATTGTTCAGTAACAGTTTATCTAAACATCAGATATGCAAATACAATGGAATTGGCTAATTGCGAGCGAAGAATTTAAAAGAACTAACTCGAACTTACCCGGCCGGACGGTTAAGTCACGTCTTTGAATTCTTTCCATGATAATTTTATTTGATTTAGGATGAAGTCAATTGGATGGATTCTAGAAATAACCCTCGATCTGAGAGCTATTTTCGTAAATCCTCGTTTTTTCCAAACCGGAGTCCTTAAAATGTGTAATAATGTTCGATTGATTTTGCGAATTGAAAGGGTCGGTACAAGCTGCTCAGGTGAAGTTAAATATTATCTTCTCAAGTTCCGCAGATTCGAATTACGTCCAAATTTCGAGCTAAAATTTGCCAGAAATTAACTGGGAAAGAAAAAATGCAATTAATGGAGTTAAACAAGAGGATAAAAACTGGTCAAGACCTCGATAATGATGCTGTTTAGGTTTGCGAACTGCGAAACTTTCTCTTAATAAGGCGGGGGTGCACATGAAAGCCGTATTTTGGCTGGGTATTATGTTTTTAATGCAAATATCTCGTTTACGTTTCAAGCAATCAAGAATCTCTATGCTCATTTCACATATCTATGTTTTGGGTCGTTTTGTAAATTTTTTGGTGATTTCTAGGTATATTTGGAGATAAATAGTTTTTCTCAAAGGATTAGTAAAATTTATGGAAATAGGAAATTTTGAAGATTTGGTGTTGTTTTAAAATTAGAGTTTGAAGTTAAAAATTGGTAGATACACTCCAAATATCGCAAGAATTAAAGTCAAGTTCGGCTGCGTGGCTCGCGGCTTCTTATTTGTAAAATCCCAGAAAGTTCTCGCCGGCTATCATGTTCAAAACTTGCCGACGTCTAATACCAGACCGCCGATATTACAAGTGTTTTGGAAAACTTTAAAACTCTTGAGACGAACGTGCCAAAATAAAGTAGCAATATCCAATGAGTTTTCTTGCTCTATATCTGCGTCACTTGACATATCATCAATCCAAATTTATAGGGCAACAGCATAAGTCCTCGCGCGCTTATTGGCTATTTTTTATCGTCAATAAGCGGACAGACACGTGAATTAGTAGTTAATGCGATGCGGCAAAGAGCAAGAGCGGACAATTTTACAGTTTGTAGTGTTATCATAAATAAAACAAATAAACGTCAGTTTTTCATGCGTCTGTTCTGTTATAGACAATTAATTTCGTTATAACATTTTCAAAGTAATCTGCGGATCCACTCGGCTATCGCCTCGTGGATCCAAAGCTACTTTGACAAAGTTATGACGAAATTCATGATCAATAACAGGATGAAACAACAACAGCATGATAATAAATAAAAATAAATAAAATAAAATAAATAACCATTACTTACACTCGGCAGTATTTATAGCACCAATGCTAGTTGGGCCGAGCAAACACTGGATTATTGGAGCGGTGCTCTTCAAACTTGGCACCAGAAATGTACATCACATCACGGAAACAAAAGAAAACCTGTGGTGCCCCTGCGAAGGCAACTCTCTTGGTTCCAGTTTCTTTCTGTCAAAATCTAAATATCCCGATTTGCAGCTGTTTTAAGTGGGACAGGAGGTCCAGCTCACAACAGACATGGTTCTAATATTGTCCAAACTCTCCTCATTAGATCGCTGGGATTGCATAATACTTGGTTAAGACAAAAACTGGGACTTTCAATTCTAATTAAGACAGGACCAGCGGCAAAGCTGTTGTCATGGCAATAGCACCACAGGTATCATTTTGTTTCTTTCATGATGTACATTTCTAGCACCAAGTTTGAAGAACACTGCTCCAATATTTCAAGAGATATTCTTGATCAGGAGCCCATCTCCCATACAAATCATATGAGACAACCTTTGCGCGTATCTTTCTATTTTTAGAAACTGCAGGGCTCTTATTTAGTTTCACAGTTTATTACGTCATCACTTTCCTAATTTCCATAATACAAAAACATTAATATCTTTAGAACGAAAAAAGATATTTCAAAAAGGATAGCGCCATTCTCCCGTATTTTGAAAAGCCTTTGAACTTGAACTTTCACATAACCAGCAATTATTTTTCATTTCATAGGCACTTTAAATTAAAGGAGCACTGTCACAGGAGTTTTGCTGTTTTCAGCTTCATTCGTTGCTGAAATCTTTACCTGGTACCTTAACTCGCTCCCAAAATGCTCAAATGGACTAAAAGAAACATATCATCAAACGAATGGTGATTCAGAGAGCAAACCAAAATGAATTTCTGGCAATATTTTCAAGAAATGGCTTTAGAATTTGAAAAAACTAGCTAGTTTTTTCAAATTTCAATCCATTTCCATCCTTGCCATGCTAAGTGCTAGGCGGCAATAAATGGTTTCACAGTAGTGATAAAGTCCTAGATAACAAAACTGCATCATTATTTTTGGGTTTCCATTGATACAGAAACATATTTCGGCAATGTAAAATGACGCTAAAATACCGTGACAGTGCCCCTTTAAACAGATCTTTAGATCTCTTGCAAGACAAATCAGTACCTAAATAAATGTTATAATTAAATAAGTGCTGCCATCTTTGTTCTTATTTCCAAGTCCTATTCTGCGATAAAACTTGGCTCTTAACCTGTTCTCTCAGTCATTTTTTTTTAAAGTTTGTCGGCCTCTATCTTGAATCTTGGCGCCTAGCGCGCTGCATGAAATTACACGTGCAGACTATAAAAGCCAGTTGGTCGGAGATTCGACCAGTGAAAATACTGTTTCTGATGGTTCCTCTTCATTTTAATGTTTTTGTCTGAGTTTGAGTGTTTGTCTGTTTGTTTGTTTTCTTTTTTTTTTTTTTTTTGCTGCTTACAGCTTTTCAGGCATATAGCTGCCCTGGTTTTATGCTCGGTTTCACTTAAACCGATTCCGAATTGGAAGGTTGTTGACGGTTATTTAAAAAAGCAGTGAAAAATAAACAAAGTTCCCTCTCAGTCAACAACTCATCATCGGGCAGGATCCCTGACAAATACGGTAATTTGCTTCCATTTCAAAATAACATCCTCCTTAGACAGTGTTGACGAAATTAAAGAGGCTGCGTCACGGTATTTTGAGTTATTTCTACCATCGACAGAATTACCTTTAAATTGAAGGAAACCTGAAAATAATACTTTAGAAAGATATGAAAACACTAAAGAGATAATAATAAACCATAAAGAAACAAGGATGGTTAAGGATGGCGAAGACTGACACGGATTACTAGCAACAAAATTGAAAAATTTAGGCTAAATTTTTCAAACCGTCTAACCGTGACGCAGCTACTTTCTCGAGGTAGAAAGAGGACACTGGGAATGCGGTTAGAGACTACAGCCACACAGCGGTCAAACGGACCGCGC
This sequence comes from Platygyra sinensis, assembly GCA_019787425.1. Classification (NCBI taxonomy): domain Eukaryota; kingdom Metazoa; phylum Cnidaria; class Anthozoa; order Scleractinia; family Merulinidae; genus Platygyra; species Platygyra sinensis. Next base: position 12,531 of record JAHPZR010050011.1, on the reverse strand, counting down.
GTGCGCAGTTCCCCCAAAACTTTCGCTTAACAAAGTCTTAAATTTTCGAAAATTTTCGCTTTCAAACCCAAAGTTAAAACAGTCGCTGAAAAGTTAAGCTTTAAACTTCGCATATGACCAGGACATTTAGTGATGGACATCCTAAAGTCCTCCCAGCTTGTAATTTTCTCTCACAGTACTATTTTTATAACATTTTCCTACAGAAGTCTTGCAGGTTTTCTCTTCAAACTCTTACGAAGTTCGAGGCATTCTCGTCCCCAGAGCCCACGATCCTTCTGGCCTGTGGTTGGGATCGAGAGCTCTGGCCTGGGGCCCGTTTCTCGAAAGCCCCGGAAACTTTTCGGGCCCGTAAAGCCATAGCAAAATCTCGAACCTTACGATTACAGAACTGTTTTATTCACATAGTCTTAATGTGAACAGAGGTTCCCTTCATACAAGAAGCTTCAAGCGTATACACTTCTCCGTTTTTAGATACAGATGAGCTGAAAATGGCTTTACGGGCCCGAAAACTTTTCGGGGTTTTCGAGAAACGAGCCCCTGACTCGATTTTCTGAGCATGCGCAGAGTATTCGTTTCGCATTCTCAACCAATCAGATTTGCTAAATTTGACGGGAAGTCCGTGAATCGCGGACTTCCGGTTTTGGACCAAACCAGAGCTCTCGATCCCAACCACAGGCCAGAAGGATCGTGCGCTCTGGGGACGAGAATGAGTTCGAGGCGGCGAAAACCGGAAGTGGCGTTGGATTTTTGCGTTTGACCGCTGTGTGGACGCAGCTACTCTCTCGAGGTAGAAAGAGGACACTGGCCAGGGTGCTTTCCATTATGCCAAAGATTCCGGAAATTTCGGTCAGAATTCAAATGGAAAGGTCCGTTTCGGTTTCTTCTGACCGGAATATTCGGGATCACCTCTGGAGGTGGTCCACATATTTCGGTCGGAATATTCCGACCGAAATTCGCCGTTCCATTTTTGAAAAACCGGTTCTTTGCCCTAATTAGGGAATTCGGTAAATTATTTTAAAATGACAACAGCCATTTCTATTGGTTGGCCCGGTTTAATCGGAAAATGTCGTTCCATTTTCTTCAGGTATTCCCACTGATCTCTGACCGGTCAGTTTGGCATAATGGAAAGCACCCTGGGAATGCGGTTAGAGACTCGTTAGAGACTACAGCTGGTGACGACAGTGGCCATGGTGATATCCGCAGGCTATGGCCCATGTGATCGCAGGCGTACTGTTGCTAATCAATATTCAAGCGTCTTTGGACTCCAGCGTCGAAGAAGCTAAACATTGAAAATTCCTGAATTGATACATGCTTTCTTCTCCTTGGCAACTGACCGATATTGCCCTGTAACGTGGTCTTAGCAAGTCTGGAATATGATCTTTATGATGTGTGGTCGAAATCAAGGATTATACAGTGGCGATAGAAGATCGAAGAGCTGCATGCCATAACCTGGTGACGTTTCTAAATAATTCTGTGGAAGATCGTTTGATGAAGTCCCTGCTGTGCAAGTCTATTCAAAATGAGCTTTGATACCGTGCTTTACGTTGCGGTAATCGCTGGAATATACTCTGCAAGACCATCAGCTTCTGCAAGTTTTAGTAAGTAAAACTTAAAAAGGAAATAAGTTTCTGTTGTAACTTCACTTTCGATTTCGGAACTTAGTTACTAGGGATCAAATTTACCGGTATTGTGATCGTACATGTATGATGTCTTGCAACTCTCTCAAATTAAAAAAAAAACAGCAGGTATTATGAATTTAACTGACGTTGTTACAAGTTTTAAATACAAAATAGTTGAAAAATTTAGAAAGATTTCGCTTTACGTCACCTTAATTAGAGAAGAGTGATTAATGTACTGTTGCCATGTGCATTCCGTGGGCCTAACCCTCCGAATAGGAGAAACACGCTTTAAAATCGACGTTAAAATTTGGTGTGAAAACATAGTACTTCTAACATAATTGCACTGTTTATTTTGAAATACTGTACCCAAACAAAGGTGCTTGAGAGAAAAAACTGAACTTTCTGACAGGATTTTTTGACTGCTTTTGTTTGATTGGACAGTAAAATATTTACTGATGGTAAATTAATTAGCAATTATTCACCAAAGTGAAGGTGAAAGTGGTGGACATATCCACCACTTGCACCGATGCTGAGGTGAATAATTGTTGTAGTATATACCACACAAGCTGAATAACTTGTGGATCATAAAGGAATAAATTTATACTGACAAAAGCCATTTTGTTTTCCTTCGTCTGCTCGGAGATGAATAGTACTTTGCTCATCACCTCCGGGCTAGCCAATCAGCGTGTATGAAAAGTACTATTCACTTGTGTGGGTATTATACTAATAGGTAATAGTTTGATCAAAAGCTGATAATCATGTTGATGGGAGTAGGGCCTTATTGACTGGGTGTGAAATATGTAAATTGAATAAGCTGGAGTGATTCTACTATACTGGGCCACTTCGTAATAAATATTTCTCTTAAAACTTCTTAAAGAACAAAGCATGTTATAGAAACAAAATGATCTAACCATTTCATTCAGATTCGATGAGTTGTGAATGAGTGGCCCAGTTACAATCAAAGCAATACGTTGCTAAGCTGGACCTGATTTCCCTTTTTCAGATTTCACTATTGAACCCTCAGACCACGTTGTTGCTATTGGACAACCTCTTCTACTAAACTGTCAAGCACAATACAGTGGTCCTGAAAGCGTTGCCATATCCTGGAAAAATAATAAGGACTGGCTTTTGGATCCTGCTAATAAACCTTGGAAGCAGCTCGCAAATAACTCTCTGTATTATAGCAGTATCCCAGCGTTAAGTATTGGAACATTTATCTGTGGCGCATCAGTTACTGGTACTTCGCTTATCATGCACAGCAGGACAGCAACAGTTCAAGCAGCTTGTACGTATAACACTTTCTATTATTCAACAAATTGTAACACTATCCAAATATGGTCATGATGCTCTCGATATCTGTCATCCGTAGGTAACAGATATCCGGCGATATACGCAGCTTCATACGTGGGAAGAAAAAGTGAAGTGAAAAAATGTCGACAGAAAGGTTTAAAAATGTTACGAGCTTGGAAATCAATTTTGTTATCAATTTGTTGAATAATAAAACAATTATCCTGCTCAATCTTGTGGAATATCGTCTGATTTTAGCCAACTCGGCCTGCGGCCTCGTCGGCTAAGTATCAGACGATATTCCGCGCGATTTCGCAGGATAATTGTTAAATATTTACAGCCACTAAGTTGAACCTCTTGTAAGCGGATACCCTTATGACCAGACTAAGTTGCCAATTAAATACAATGAACAGTTTTAGATGTTATCTTTAGGATGTATGTATGTATACGGAATTGGACACTCCCCATTGGGGCTTTTCAGGACCAATGCCAACAAACAATGACAAATTAACATTCAAATAAACATAACTAGGTTAAGAATCCCAGCTGGTGGGAGACAGACCAGTCGGTTATTTACAAGCGTAGCCAAGAAGTTGTACTCCGAACTTCTGAGAACAACATCAGCCAGTGGTCAGAACAGGATTTGAACCCATGACCTACGGATTTGAAATCCAACGCTTGAACCACTTGGCCATGCTGTCTCCCTTTCTTGCTGTGTTTTACAGTGATACACCTGACGGGACCACATGTGATTTTCCACTGTTATTCTAAGGTGTGTGCAACATGTGTACTGAAGACATCCCTGGTAGATTGTCGATCAATACCCTGCATTGACCCTTAATCAACACTCCGTTAAGGTTGCTATGCACCTTCAGATCGATAATTTTCTTCAAATCTGGATTTTTGAGTCAAAATATTGGTCGAACTGTGATCTTTAATTTTTTTAAAAAAATTATTGAAAAAGACTAAATTTTGGTGGAGAAATCGCAGTTTCACATTTACGCCGGAAGTAAAAGGTTACCCCTTGATTGACAGCCCTATGATGTTATGCAATCAACCGAGATGACTTTCGCGGGATTAGAACTGGCTACTCGGTTGATCAGCCACCACGCAAGCATCTTCCTTGGTTTAATTATTTTAGGTATGTGGCCCTCCAGACCGTAGTAACTTGTGTTTTTTTGACCATAAGGCTTTGAGTGCGAAAAGGGGACCACAAGGTCAACAACATGGCGATTGTCGAATGTTTTTTATCGAAGGCAATTAAAGTTTTTACAGTTGTTCGTACATGGCCTGACCATTTTGGTCTATTTGAGCCAGATAGTAACCAGCCTAGAAATGAGCCATCAAGGACCGTGGCATTTGGTGGAGGAAACTGTTATTTCGCCGCTCCACGGCAATTCTGAAGTTAACCCAGATGGCTCGATCAGCCAGGTCGATTCTGGCCATTCAAAAGCTTTGTCATCTTCATCAAGGAGAAGAAGAGAGGCCAAAGTAAAGGCAGCCGTCGCAAGGCTTCAAGCGAGACAGCTCGCCGAGCAAGTTAACCCATTGACTCCTGGAACTTTTTGCCAAAAATGCATTTTTTGGACATTTTGGTGGTTTTGAGGCTGGATCTCGGCCAAATTAGCTTTAATCTGGTGGAAAATGCATTTGAAGCACGACAGCTAGTCCCTCTTGCCACTAAAATCGCGTTTTACGAACTGTGGGCCTGTGTATGCGCAGAAATCAAAATTTTGAGATAGTTTTTGGACGAGAAGGTGGCCTACGTCTTTAGGCTTTTCGATTTTTGATGTTTTTTTTTTCCTTTCCTTTTTCTCCTTTTCTTTTCTTTTCGCTTCAGGGATTGACCTTTGACTGGGCTAATGCTTGCAGTTAAAAAACTTCTAAGAAAGAGTCATCGAAGCGGCCAATTTTTACCGTGGAGCAGTTAGGTGTAGTGGCAGTAAATTTTGCTCTGAGTTTTTCACTCATCTTTTTTAGCATTTTTGTGCATATCTCAGGCGCCATTAAGCCGATCACTCTGATCTAGGCATGATTGGAAAGATCTTTTCCTCCTGCAGAAGTTGAGTATAAGTGATGCCAATTTTGGTCAAAAATGATGACGTCAGAAGCGGAAGAAAGGCCA
>JAHPZR010050007.1:10000-12458 GCA_019787425.1 Platygyra sinensis | reverse complement strand
CAAAAATGAATGACTTCAAAAATGTACAATGTATCAACCTTCTACTATTAATAGTATCATAGCCTCAGGTGAAACAAGTCTTGATTTTATCTGCATTCCCCCCCCCCCCCCCCAAAAAAAAAAAATTAAAAAAAATTAAAACTTGTCGGGGTGGTCAACCATGTCTTTGATAGAAGGGGGTCACTTCAATGAGCAGATCTTCACAAGACAATTTTCGTGGCAAAAATTCATAGAAACCCATCAAATATTTACAAACTTATGACGTTGTGTACCAATTGGCACTCTTAGGGGGTAAAGGGTTAAAGCGGGGGTACATCCACCTACAATTTCTACAAAAGATCGGTTTTCTGTTTCAACCAGACTTTGAAATAAAGTCTTCTTTTGAGAAAGATTTCTCCTACTGTTAGTTCAAAGCTAGCTTTCTCAAAATGAGTCACTTTTGCCTTTGAGAAGAGATATTTTGAGGACTGAGGATTTGTCCAATTGAGCTGACATTTTCAAGATTTGTTGCTCCAAGTAATTTCCGTGTTTTAAGCAAAGAGCTTTTCCATCCAGTGCATTTTGTCGAAGTTACGTATACTAATCTATGCCGGCTGGAGTTTTTGTATCAGATTTGGCTGGTCACCATTTCGCGCGATCGTGTGTTTTCAACTTTCAAAAATATCTATGCTTAAAACACTACAGTGACCTATTTTGTCTTCATTTTGATCAGTTCTTGTAGGAGCCATGGCATTCCCAGTAGGTGGCAGATTAAAATCAGCCAATGTCAGGTTACAATAGAGGTCTAAATTATACACTTGTCCAGGATTAAATGCAAGTATTGTTCTATTGGTAATTCACATTTGGCAGGGTTCTTTGACATTTTCATATTACTTCATATTTGACAGAATTTGTGTGTTTTGGTGACTTTTAACCAATGAGGACTCTTTGTGATGCTTACCATGAGGAATTTGAATCTCATTAGCATTCAATCCTGGACATCTCAAAGTATAAAAACAAATTTTCATAATCTTTGGTCTTCAAGATTTCTAAAAACTATACTTTGCCATGGTTTAGAACTAAACCTAAACAAAACTCATTCAAAGAAGGAAAAAAGATGATCTTTTTTCCGTCATACTATGAACAGTCCGGGATCGTTATCATTTTTGATAACCTCAACCAAAACAAACCATAAACCAATCGTTGCACAGGTTTTCGTTCACGTGACGTTATTTGGTAGCAACAGTGTATAATTCAATATGCTGGTCGACGAGGCGCTGCGATGAAAGGGGCTACTCACAACATCACAATGCAGCGTCATTGAATTAAATTTATGTTTGCTTCATAATAGGTTATGGGATTATGGAATAAAACAGAAATGTAGGGAGGAAAACTGTCTTCGTCCAAAGTTACTGCGAATTTAATTTCCACACCGTCTGGTATTTGTTCCTCGAGGAAAATGACTCAGCGAAGGTAGACAACAAATATTCTGTTCACAAAAGCGTTGTTTATTGACACTAATATGATAATAGCTTCCATTTTCCCTCAGGCTTCATTTTCTTGGTAGCTGGCGAAGCTGCTTGTTCAACAGTCTGTAGTAAATATAAACGAAAAAGTGACAGTAAATACATCTTGAAGAGCTGTAACTTAATTTCGTTTAGTTTGCGTGATAACAAACAGTATAACTTGTAACAGTTAATTCAACAGCCAGGCTCGGCGTAGTAACACGTAAAATGCAAGTAGCTAACATGTTCACAGAATATTTGTTCCTCCAGAGCTAACATTTAGAGAGCTTAAAACATATCTGGCAATACAAACGAGCCGAGAGAGAAGAAACCTGGCAAAAAACAGAGGTGTCAAACTCTACAAATTTCACGCGGATTGCAGCGGAAGCCAACCTGACATATGACCTATGTCCTTTCAAAAGCACAGGATTTTTGCTTTTCGAAATATTCAAAGATCCCCAGATCGTACCATACAAAAGGGGCAGACCCTTAGAGATATACTAGTTCGAGCAAAACTTCCTAAAGTGGCTATTACACGCGGATAGGAGTTGCGTAGGCCTGTTACCCCATTGTTGTCACTCGTTGAATCCAACAATAAGCTCGAGTCATTATATTAATGACTGGTGAGCCAGAAAACTGACCTAGTTTGGCCGGCATTTCTTGAAAATATCTCAGGACCACGAATGTGTGGACATTGAATCTTGGACTCAAAAATATAGGCAACTTACCTTTCAATGCATTTGCCGATTGACCGTCTCAGGCGATAAAAATACCTCACGTACGTCAGGCAAACATTAGGCGGGGATGAATAAAATCGCTGTCCTCTTCAATGTCGATATCATGTCGTTCGAATTCAAGCTTGAATTTTTCTTTAGGTCTTGCAGAAGTCTTTTTTGAATCGAAGACGCAGTCTTGCCACAAAATCGACATAAATTTGCTGTTTTGATTCTATGGGTACCAGCATCCGCCATCTC
>JAHPZR010050007.1:0-5000 GCA_019787425.1 Platygyra sinensis | reverse complement strand
ACTTATTTTTAAATGTTGTTAGTGTTATAAAGAAATAACAATTTTTGGGATATTGAGCTTTCTATCCGCCGCAACAGGACAGGTTTGAAATCGAATATTTCATGTAAACGAACACTTATTTTTAATAAAGTTTGTTACTGTTATAACAAAAATACACAATTCAAAGAATATTTTAATATTATTATAAGTTGATTGGCAAAATAAAGATTAAAATTATGTACCAGTCAAATCGAAGCTTAAACTCCCCTCCCCCCCCCCCCCCCCAGGCATTTGAATTTTTGGAAAATTTTTGTTCAGATTCCCCCCTCACTGGGCCAAATGCCCCCACCCCCGGGAAAATTACCAGATTACTGTTTTAACTTTTCAGTAGTTTCTATTATGCTTCTGCGACTGTGCATGTTAACATGGTTTATTAGACAGCACATATTTATATATTATAGATATAAATCGTTCTTAAACACCTTCAAATACGGAACACAGCTTGTGTAGACCTTTGGTTTTCAACCACTCCACCACAAATACGCAAACTTTTCCTTTGAATTCATCAAACTTCGGTCTCCGCCATCTCCACCACGATTTATCAACCCACGTAGAATCAGCGCAACTCATAACATGAAATCGAGGCTAGCGATCACATTCCCCACCCCCTATGAGTGGTGATCAAATGCCCTCCCTCCTTGGTAGGAAGAGGCGTCAAATGCCCGGGGTATGTTCGAGGGGAGGGGGGGGGGAATGTTTAAGCTTCGATTTGACTGGTACATTACTTACATCTAAGCAGGTGTTCAAACTGTCTCTGAATGTAAAATAAGTCAATATTAGCCTCCACAGAAGGGGGAGGAAAGAGTACGAAGATTAACTTTGGAATCCGGTGTCCCACTGGGCCCCGGTAAGTTCCACGTAGTGGTTCTAGTTTCATTTTATTTTAGCATGCACTCTCCATCGTATTGTTATTTGTTGCAAAGTTTCAGAGCCGTAATGACATGTTGTTGGAGTGACGAAAGAAAATGGCCCAACAGATAAATTTTACTGAACCAAGTGACGAGGAGTTTGAGTGAGTTTTTTTTGCTTCCGTTTTAGTTTAGGTTTTTTTTCGTACAATAACTCCGAGAACAGCTTCGATTCCACAACCTCCGAAATTGATAACAACGAGGGGAAATAGGAAGATGGCTAACAAACCATTTCTGTTTGCGTTTAGGATCATGGACGAGATAGAACCTCAATGGTTTCTTGCAACGGGATTTCTCCTCTCTGGCCTGGCTTTAGTCGGTAACAGCTTCATCATTTTGCTGATTGCTTCAAAGGAGCAGCTCCACCGTACCACCAACTGTTTTCTCGTGTCTTTGTCTTTCGCGGACCTTGGTGTCGGCTTGAGCGTGTTTCCAGGTAATTTTTTCTGCTTACCCATAGAAGAATGCCGCTACCATTTACTAGCGTCTTTCCAGTGGGCGTTCCTGTACGCGTCTGTCGCCAACCTGTGCACGCTTACCGTGGACCGGTACGTAGCCATCGTGAAACCGTTCAGTTACGCCTCGTTCATGACGAAGAACCGGGCTGTAGCCTTCATCTTCGCGGCTTGGATTCTCCCTTTCATCTTCGCCTTTGTTCCTCAGACTTTTATAAACTCTGAAGAACATGTACTCTTCATGAAGAAGTACACTTACATAGTGACAGTCATTTTCGAGTTTATTCCCCGGTATGTTTGCTGCTTGTTACTTCACATATGCTCTACATCGCCAGAAAACACGCTCGGCAGACGGCGAACGTCATGCAGCAATTACGCTACAATCAACCCGCTCCGGGCGGCACCAATGCGCCTCCCGCGCGCCATGGTAACAGAGCTCGGTCATCCGTGGCGTTCTTCGCATTCATCGTCATATTCTTCGTCTTGTGTTACTCGACAACCATCGCACTGTCCGGTTGTCACGTCTATAAGTGTTTGGAAACCTCCACATGAGCTAGACCTGGCACAGGAATTGCTGCTAATTGCTAACTCAGCGTTCAATCCCTTCGCTTATGCATTTCTCAAACATGACATCAAGAAGGAAGTTAAACAACTCCTGCGGGTTGGCGCCGTTGGATAGACCGCGCTCGCCCCTTCAAATGGAACAGAGATAGACCTATACTTCACGAGTCTATGGAAGTCGGAAGAGACTGTAAAATTTCTCGTCCGATTGTTTTCCGAAGATTTTCCCCGAAATTGTCGAAAAAAGTGCAAACCCTTCAGTATTTTCCCGGAAATTTGCGAAGATTAACGAAAACCATCAAGAAAAATTAAGTAACATTATTCGTATCTCCTCAAATGAAACTTCAGGGTTAGAATTTTTTTAATTCAAGGTAGTTTGTGTTCAGTGTAAAAAAAGGACCGTTTGTAAAAACAACAGTAATATAAGATACGAATATAGTGAAAGAAATTGTTACTAGTAAGATCCGGCGTACTATGAATCCAAGGAATAATCATATCATTGTACATTTAAATATCGAATAATTTATTTCATGAGAAATATGAAAGGAAAACTAGTTTCTAATTAGCTTGGTGGCTAGTTGTTTGTTTTGAAAATTAAAAAGCGGTCTTTAAACCAGACGTAATACTACAGTTTCCCTTCAATAGAGTTTTTCATCCTGTTTATTTGTATTTATATATAGCCACTTACCCTAATTTCGTGTGAAACACCCGGATGGTTGGTGAGAAGACAAGACTTATTACTTTTGCTGAAGACTTGAAATTACATGACGTCCTGTATAAAATAAATCACTTGTTCGTAGGTTTTTCATTAGTGGTGCCAGGTTTTAACAAACCCGAACATATTTCATTTGAGAAATGCTAGATCCCGCTGGTAAACTACATTAGTCGGTTGTTGTGTAAAGTAATTGCTGTATTCAAGAGTTCTATAAAAAGCTCTACTTGTAAAAAGCTTATAAGCATGGTAAAAAGTCTGTTATTCTTCGTTCTAAAAGCGCCGGGTAACGCTGTTAAAAAGCGTAGTGAAATATGTCTACTCTAAGCTCAGTGCGGCTTTGTTTTAAAAGCGCTGTTCGTTATAAAAGTTCAGCGAATCTTTTTTTCGATTAAAAGCGTCAAAATGTCCACAATATCTCGGCTTTTAGTTAAAAGGGTACACGACTCGCTCTAAAATTGCCTGATATTAATTTTCCCCTTCGTTTTCAAGGCGGCACTTCACAAATGCCCAATAAAACGTTGGGCCTCTTCTGAAAGCGACTCTTTAAAGCCAAATGAAATTTGTTTGGGTTTGTTACAACTTGACACCGCTCATGAAAAACCTACACACAAATGGTGAATTTTGACAGCGGTATCGGAGAGCCTGGATCCATTTACGTTGAGCGATATGCTGTCAATCACATAAAAGGGAGATGCCTTGAAATGTAGAGTGACAGGCTAACTTCTATTAACAGTGAAAACTGGCCATTGAAGCGCTATAATCGGAACATGTTAACTTGCGAGAAAGCAAAAAAGAAAAGAAAGAGAAGTATTTGTGCATTCCAAATGTACGGTCTTTGGATGAGAGAATTTAAAACCACCAGGAGCACTCCTGAAAGCATTTACTGTCACCTGCATTTTGGGTTTTAACCAAATTTTTCTCGATTGTCTGCGTCAGGTTAATGACGTTTCATAAAATGTAAACGGGTAGCGGCCGTTTTCTATTCTAAATAAAAACCCAGCAAAAGGTAATGATACTCCATGACCGTGTATACAAAGTCCAAATAGCAAGTGCCACGCAACCAATCAGAGCGTGCGTTCTATGATCAGCATTTTACTAACATTTGAATCAAAATCACTGAACAATGTTAGCCTGTGTATAGTCGCCCTCCCCTCAAAAAAACTCCAAAGCGGAGGGGCGACTGTACACAAGCTAAACAATGTAAAACAAGCAATGCTATTGCTCCCTCTTGGTCCCCTTGGGTATGAACTATCCATTCAAGAAGACAGACAGGACTGTTCGCGAAAAAACACTAACAAATATACTGAAAAACTTCTTCCAGTGGTAACGAGCCTGGTAAACACATGTTAAACGGAAAGGTTTTTATTGTGAAATACCGTTCTTGAGAGCCGTGTACCGCAAAAGTGTCACATGCTTATTTCTTTGTTTGTCTGTACGTTTTCTTTCTAGAAAAATATTTTAGCATCTGAGTCAGAGTTAAACCTCGTTCCCATGGGGCGGTAACGAGGTTGCTCGGAGTATGATTCTGTCAGACGGAAGTAAAGCGTTGTGTTCTTGCAAACAAAAGGTATTGGCCGAACTTGTAAAACGATTAGTTTGCTGCAACAGGGGATTTTCGCGGGAAAAAGTTCCAACCGCAGCGCTGGTCAAAAATCCTTTTTTTTAACCACAAACTCATTTCGGCAAATATTTAAATTATATTCGTTTGAAAGGTCGTTGAAATGACCTTTTTCGACTACAATAGTTTTTGCTTTTGAGTAAACAAAAATATCCGATTGCACCATCACGCCAAACGCACGCTATGCAACAAGAATGTATTCTGATACGCTGACTTCACAGCGATATATAACTTCTCCGTTAAATAGCTCCAAACATCGGAAAAAGTAAAATCTATTCTTTAATATTCCAGCTTCATCGTGTTAAAATTTCAGCGAATTTTTGTTACCTATCTGTCAACACTTGCGAGCAACCGAAAAAACTTTGAATATTACACAACCGACGTCTTGGTCAACAAAATCCAGAATTATCATCTAGAAGCTGAAAGTTGAATGGGAACATCTTTTTCGAACTATTCTTAAGTAAGTTAGACGAAAAAATGAGATCTCAGCGGGCTACGAAAGACTCAAAATTGAAAACAGAAACAAGCTTATCTGATAAGCCGATAATTATTCAAAATTCCACCAAATAAACATTTCTCTACGATGAGAAAGACATGATTTATAAATTGTTACAGTTGATACTTATTTTACAATAAAGTTTCTTGTTGTTGTTGTATCATGTAATCATTGAAGATGATATTAGTTTTCATATCACTAGGCACAT
>JAHPZR010050006.1:0-10050 GCA_019787425.1 Platygyra sinensis | reverse complement strand
AGAGATAGTAACTCCCCAATCATTCTAAGCAATATATGGTGAGTCTCGGCCTATCCCTTCATCATCAAGGAGGCACTGGAAAGCCGCAAACTACTCTAGGACAAAAAATTTATTTTTCAATCGGCACTCTCAGTCCTCACGGTATCAACGAACGCTTTTATTCTATTAATGTATTCCGTTGCTTTCACGTTACCAGGCACCAACCAAAAGCGTGGCTCCATCTTCTGTACATAAGCACACACAACCCACAATTTCCTCGATTCGCTGCGACAAGGGCTAACGCTCGAGCTAACGACAGCTTTCGAATCCTCTTTAGGGTGGCCCAATTCACATTTATCAGCCCGAGCTGATAAAACCAGTAGTTGCATACTCGCTTCATAAAAAAAAACAATATTAAATCGTTACGGAAAAAGACTATTTGCCATTGTCCAACTCAAGCTAACTGGTTGGGGACAGCTCTGTCCTACCGTTACGAATATGACACGCAAGGTTAATCCCATCTTAACTGAGTTATTTTTAGAAATGATACCCAGTCCCCCTCGAGGATGTTACACGCGCGCATGGGTTGTACAGCCGAGGCGATCCTCTTGAAACCAACCGAGACGAAATGGTGCGAACGCCATTTTATATGTTTATAGCAGAGATGTTTTCTGCCACCTCTCCGCCGTGTTTTTTGTAATCCGCTGGGCTCTCGTTTGTTTTACTCTCGTTTGGGCTGTTGATTATCCAAGTCTCCGGTGCATTCAGTTTTAGGGAGTTTAATTAGCAAACTTTAAACTTTAACGGGCAACGCTATTACACATAAATATGGACACGGGCGAAATGAATGACAATAGCCGGAGCCATAATCAGGGACGGAGACCGTAAGTCTTGGGATGCGCGTGGACCCATGATATGGGACAATTTTTCTATTTTTAGAACAAATTGCGCCATCCTGACGTCATATATCCGCGCTGATCCACGCACGTGTCTTGGCTCTCGCGTGGATGTTGTCACGTTGTGTGATGAAATGGTGAGAGTTGCGAGATTCTCCTTCCGATTTTTCACAGCGATGACAGGGAATAAGGCAGAGAAGAACCAGGGCTCTTCTATGGACTTTTATGCTCTGATTTAATGGAAAAGGTGTGTTTTTCAGGGTCGAGAATTTCTTTAATTTCGCGCTGTAAATGAATAAAATCCGTTCGCCGGCTAGTTATTCCCGTAAACTTTTGTGTTTGTTTTGTAGAGAAAAGTTCTGTAAGAAAACTGTTTACTCCGGTATCGAGTTAATTTGTGAGTTTGCCAAACAATGCTTTATCATAACCAAAACCTGTGTTTGATAGTTTCTTGTTGTTTCTGCTCGTTTGGCGAGTTTGCAAAAGTTTTGGAAGGCAAGTCTTGGCGCGCCGGGGTACGAGTAGCTCATTTGCATAGTGCAGCGCGTTCACTTTCAAGTCCGAGTCGGTGTTTTCAGATTGTGAACAAATCGGGAAAAAGATTTGTTTCGTTGTCTTTTGTGCTGAGATACTACAACAAATTTTACCAACGTTCACCAAATGGCTACTAACATCATATGTGTTTCTTTCACATAGTGAAACTTAACTCTGCGAAAAAAAAATAGACAGGGAGTTTTGATTCAATCGAAATCTTTATTTGAGTTGATTAAAAGCGTCATCGTAACTTTTCTGATTATTTCTGCTGTATTCACATATTTTCAGCTAAGCTTTTAATATGTTCTCAAACATTAGTCAACCTTAATCATATTCAGAAACTAGAGATATTATATGAGTTCGATGTACGTTTTCACACCAAAGTACGAAGTCCAATTTGTCATGTTTTACTAGCTGTGCAAAACACGCATCGGCGGGCGCTCTCATTCATCGACAACAGAAAATTTATTGGATTTTTACACAAACAAAACTAAGCAGCATCTACGGACATAAACCTATTGTCACTTATTGGGCCTTAACGCTGCCATATCCAAACATATCCAACTAGTTTTTTTTTCTGTGTTATGAAAAAGTTGAGTGGAGTAAGTGAAGTTCTTGTAAAAGGAGCAGCGGAACTCAACTTGATCAGCGATATAAAGCGGGACATACCTAAATTCGGCACTGTCTTGACTCAAACTGGAGCAAGTTACGGCGAAAATACTTAAGCAAAATTCCAACAGCCATAAAGGCGTTGAGTTGTGTGGCCAAAGTCTGCCAAAGTAAAAGCATAAACGATTTCGGACGCCATTTCCCCTGCGCGACATCCGCGAAAATCCTCGCAGCAATGTACGCGCGTGTGCCGCAGGCGATGGCGCAATTTGTTCTAAAAATAGAAAAATTGTCCCATATCATGGCGCCAACCCCAATATTAGAAATGGCGCGCGCTTACGGTCTCCGTCCCTGATTATGGCTCCTGGAAATAGTTGATAAATAGAAGAAAATACATTTATTACACAAGGTTGGGAGTGTGCAGGTATCTCGATGGGATTTTTGAGTAACTATACCGTTTAACTTTGAGCGACTATGGAAGCACCATTAACAAACCAACAGAAAATCGAATGTTGCTGGTGTGCTAGAGAAATATGAAAGTTTCAAATAAGGTAAGTCTTACAAAGCTCTGACTTACCATAACCAAGTTCCAACTTACATTAAAGATGTCTTGTTTATGAAGCCATCTCTGTTCACATGGAAGTGGGGGACATCGGAGAGGTGACGTACCCCCGCCTTGGTGGGGTAACCAATGTATCCATGTGATCTCTCTCTCTCTCTTTTTTTCTTGATCGCGTTCACTTGCTAGGTGGGTTACCCCACCAAGGCGGGTAACCCGTTCAGCCACTTCCGTGGGGTAAGTTTTCTCCATGTGAAAGCTGTGGAGTGGGGTAACCCGCCTAACCGGGGTAATCAATTCACTGCGCTGCGCCAAAGCCCGCCAAAACACTGGCAGAACAACGTGACTGCTAACCGGCTACGAGCGTGCACAGCGAGTTTTTTTCGACGTTTTCACTTCAAAAACTGCTAAAACGCAGCGCAATCAAACTGAAGTATTGTCTGAAACAACGAAATTAAAGCAAAAAGCAGCTTCATCTGAACAAACAATGAAAATAAATGTTAATTCTTTGTTTATGTGCGTGCTTAGCGACCGAGCGATTGCATTTTGGACCAAATCTTGCGTCCCTGGGGTTGCATGTGAAGACAAGTATTTCTTTACCATGGTTAGGTTAGGTACTTCACCT
Organism: Platygyra sinensis; assembly: GCA_019787425.1. Taxonomy (NCBI): domain Eukaryota; kingdom Metazoa; phylum Cnidaria; class Anthozoa; order Scleractinia; family Merulinidae; genus Platygyra; species Platygyra sinensis. Next base: position 6,848 of record JAHPZR010050006.1, on the reverse strand, counting down.
CCGCGGGGTCCCCCGCTTCCATGTGAACAGGCCCTAACTATTCTCTTCGCTCGTCTACACAACTTCTTCTGCCCGTTGCAAAAGTCAACTGTCCCACGCAAAGGGATCAGAGGAAGAGATTGCACCCTCAGTCATGCAACGACCGTTCTACCATTAACATCTAGAACAAGTAGCACCCTTTCTATTTTTACTGAAACATTTCTTTTAAAGAAAGCTTTTAATTTGCAAACAATAGCGTTTAGTTTCCATTATTGTAAGGTGCTATTGAATATGAATATTTTTATAGTATTAGCACCATAAATTTACTACTATCAATTACTTAATTTGTTACTCAGAAGGCATGAGAGACTGGAGAGAAATAATGTCACTGTAAAAATTTTGGAGTATGCCGGGTAGGACGCAAAAAGTTCGGACCCCCCTTGATTCGATGTGCCCTCGTTAAATCGTCCTCGATCTGGGAGAGACTGGCAATAATTCTGTTACAAATTAGCTTTACAGAAAAGGTTCTTCAATTGATTATTAGTTACCGATCAAGCGACAACGAGGTAAAAGAGCGAATCCTCCATATAGGTCTCCAGGTAATCTTTCTTACGTTATTTTAAAACAACAACAACAACAACAACAACAACAACATTTTATTAAAAATTAGAAATTGTACCCAGTTCTTCCGCGGATGTTATTCGCTCGTTTCGTGGATGTTTTTCGTGAAGGATCTGTTTATGTCGTTTCGTTTCGTTTCAAAGCAAAGGAAAACCTCCAACGTAATGGGGTTTTCTTCTCAGTTGATATTTTATTACAACTGAGCAAGGGAGCTTCGGCTCTAGGTATGATTTAATGCATTTGGAAACTTAAATACGAAAAAAAACCCCGGTTTTTTAAAACATCTGACAATTAAAAAATTGCGATAAAATATTTCGTAAAAGCATAATAAAACTTTTTTGACGACGTTTCGACGTTTGGCTAACGTCATTATCAAGTCAAAGTATGAATAATAAAATATGTTCAATTCCAAATAAGACAATAGGTGATGGAATGTTCTTTTAAAAAAAGAGTTTTGCACGAATGGGAGAAGTCTGCGTGTTGAGACTAGGATAGCGTTCTTTGATGAAAAGCATCTCGTAGACAAGACAATCAAATTTTCCTTCACACTTTCTTTAGGATGCGGAATTGGCTTTCTTTGAGGAGGCTATGTATCCCCATGGGCTGTCGAAAAGTGTTTAATTTACCAATCGTAAGGATTCATTCTCTTGATAATATCTTTTTACCCATCTATCGATAACTAATATTGCAATCTAACTAATTGTTGCCTGCACTTTAATTGAGTCTAGATAAATAACGTATGAGAAGAGTTGTTTTCTGACCATGTAATAGTCAAATATATAGTCCAGGGGGGAGGGGGGGTGGTGGGTACTGACTCCATCTACTTTTAGATGTTCAAAAAATAGCACTATTTCCCCTCCCCCCACTATAAATTAAAACTACGAATATAAGTTATACCCCCTGAGAGGGTTGGGTGGGGTCTCCTCCGAGTTTACAGAGTAACTCTGACTCTATACGGAGGATTGTTCTCATTACTTTAAGAAAAACCCTTTAGAAAAGCGGAAATAAATAAGCAGATAATAAATTAATTTAGCAGATATGTTAATAGAACAGTATATAATAGTGGTGCAATGATGAAAACGTTCCTATTTTTTGATATGTATGGCAAATACTCTTTAAGGTAATAAATTTATTAAAAGTTTGGTCCTCTGAACATTTATAATTAGTAAGGCTTCTGTTGTTCTTCTCTGTACAATTTTATCAGATAGACCATGCATTGATTACTATCGTATTGGCTTAAATGACTTCCATTCCTTTTCTTTAAGTTCCTTTCTCTTGATCTTTCCTGTAAGTGTATGGGGAAGGCTGTCCACGAACTCCACCTAGATGAAATTTGTAGCTTAACTAGAGTTTTCAGTATTGTATTATACTAACGGTGCATCATAGTGGGAGAAAAATAGGCCATCCAGGTCCAAATTTAGGAGATAAATCTTAACACAAGGACAACCGTAAATTCTTGCAAGTATCAAAAGTTTTCTCTGGATTTCATTTAGCAAATACATAATTATTGACAAAGTTAGCTTACTCGCGTTTTGAACAACCCAGCCCAAATACCTCTGACCTGAATGCTGAGAAAACAGTAACTTAATGTCAGTTATAACAGTTAGTCGTTTCTACGCTTCGCGTATCCACGACTAAAAATTAGGGTATTATTTTAAATTATTTTTTTAATAAAATAACTGAGCCAGTACGCGCGTTCTCATTGGTCGATAGGTGTGCTTAGATGAGAGTATGTAAGTACGGTTGTGACGTTTCAGATTTGCGCGTATTTTAAAGAATTATTTTATAAAAGCATTTATAGAGCACTTTTTTCGTGTTTACATAGTCTCATCGTAACACTCGGAGGGTTGGGAAAATAACTGTCTCGAATTCTCCCAACCCTCCTCGTGTTTAGATGAGGCTATGTAAACACGGAAAAAGTGCTCTATTGCTTAAAAAGCAGTGGAAGTTTTAAACGGATTTACAACTGATTCAGGCTTGCTTGAATTCTTCGGTTTTTGCCGAGAATACACGATATCATTTTCTAAATTCCAGATTACGAAATCTTCTGTTTCGCACGCAAAACGAAAATACAGCTTAACTCTGGATAATTTCAGCCTTGGTGGCCAGCAGCTGGTACCAAATTAGATGCTTTATCCTTGCAAATGTCCTGCGCCCATCGCCGAACGATCTTGGCCCAAGTTTGACCAAATAAACATTTTCCCGTCAGCGGCCATTTTTTTGTCTAAACAGTTAATTCGCTAACTTGAAAAAATGCTCCTGAGGGGGATATGACGAAAAGAACTGAGAAATGGCCTGTAATTGGCTGATAATGACATCATCCGCGGAGGTTTGGATATAGTCACCGACAAAACTAAAAAAAACAAGAAGTTTAAAAAAAACTTAAAACCGCGCTTTTTTAACTCTTTTGCGCTCACAAAGACATTACGTAATATTTAGCAACAACGTATTGCGAGAAAACATTACCCGGAAACAATTTCAAAGATGGTTAGGACTTGTTTCCATATCTCAAACCGCCCTTGGATACCTTGTGATGCGTACACAAAGTAAATACTGATTATAGGGCTAAGCACTGAAAATACTGATTACGGTTAGGGTTAATGCAAGGGGTTAATGGTTAGCTTCTTTATAGCGTTCGGGTTTCCGATATGGTACCACGCTTTAAAACTCACGGTTACTCACACTGTCGGACTGCGCGTTTGTTATCTTTTTAATCTTTACGCAAACGTTCAGCTCGTGAAACGTGATATAGTTACCGCCGTCATCTACTGTCACATAACAACCGAGTTTAATTACGCGAAACGTGACTCTCGCCTTTCAGCATATGAAGGTGTTATGTTACAAAGGGTTTGTACTTTACTTTGCTTAATAATTTTACAGCAGATAAATATATGTACATACAAACATACAAATAAATAGCTGCTGGAAGACCTAGCAACAGGAATGAACTTCCCTGGTGATAAAGGCCACCACACCAGAAACAATATATGTAAAACAAGAATATGAATAAAATATACATAATGACAGGCAGTATTATAAAATGAACATAGTAAAATACAAAAATAATCCTGACTGAAATTAAATAACAGTTACATTAAATCACTGCTATCAGTAGCAACATAAGCTTCTGGTAGCAAAAAAGTAGAGTCTTAGGTCTTTTTTGAACACTGATTTGTGATTCCCTCTTCCTAATAGATATAGGTAAATTCCAGCCCAAATACCTCTGACCTGAATGCTGAGAAAACAGTAACTTAATGTCAGTTATAACAGTTAGTCGTTTCTACGCTTCGCGTATCCACGACTAAAAATTAGGGTATTATTTTAAATTATTTTTTTATAAAATAACTGAGCCACTACGCGCGTTCTCATTGGTCGATAGGTGTGCTTAGATGAGAGTATGTAAGCACGGTTGTGACGTTTCAGATTTGCGCGTATTTTAAAGAATTATTTTATAAAAGCATTTATAGAGCACTTTTTTCGTGTTTACATAGTCTCATCGTAACACTCGGAGGGTTGGGAAAATAACTGTCTCGAATTCTCCCAACCCTCCTCGTGTTTAGATGAGGCTATGTAAACACGAAAAAAGTGCTCTATTGCTTAAAAAGCAGTGGAAGTTTTAAACGGATTTACAACTGATTCAGGCTTGCTTGAATTCTTCGGTTTTTGCCGAGAATACACGATATCATTTTCTAAATATGGTCCAGTTTTTGGGAGGGAAAGTTACACGTTTTAACTCCTCACGAGTTTATTTGCTTGCTTAATCAAAGGTTTGGCATCTGAACCGGAACTAGGCTAAAATTATGTGCGAAGTCTCACCTTTGCCGGTTTCATCCAGGCTCCTACATTCTTCATCATGTTATCTTGCAATTCGCTTATTATTTCATTCTCTTCTTTGTTTTGAAACTCACTGGATAACACAACAAAAGCTTTCGTGCACTCCTTCAAGAAAAGAATTGGATTTAAATAATCCATTGTAATAAGAGTATTTTTTGTTAGCGATAGCAAAAATTCTTGGCCTCCTAAAGTCCATTCCCTAACGTCCAAGTATGTAGGAAATGAATTAGGTGGAAGAGGATTAGGGGATTGATTGCCTTTCAGGGTGAAACAGTGAGGCCTGGGTCACGGGGCTGTACGGTAGCCCTGAAGGTCTGGCAGCCAAGCTGAAGAAGCTGGCAAATAAATGTAATAACAGGACTGAATCGTGCTTGTCACCCTCTCAATTCAATTTTTTATGACTACCAGTACAGACTCAGTGAATGAGTCCTTATGATTTTTTTGGCGTTAACATTTATACGTTAACCTAAAGAAAAACTAAAGTCGCCAAATAAGCCGCCAACACTGAACTTATCTATGTAATCAAATATAGATAGCTTTCGTTACCCACAACTCTGTTCCAATAAGAATAACTTACTGCTTTCAAACTTCGTGAGTTCTTTTCGTGCAATGTGGAAAATTCTAACCAACATGAAGGAAACCTCAAATATTGGTTAAGTTACTAAAGATAGAGAAACTCCAAAATAAGAAGAACAAACCAAAAGGGAAAAAGGATGGTTAAGAATGGAAAAGATTGACATGGATTTCAAATGATCAACCTGAAAAATTCAGGCTAAAGTTTTAAACAGATGTTGAATTATTTTTTTCTTGCAGATTTTCACGTTAAGAAGACCGGCATTAAATTGCGGTGTAAACTTGAGCAGTCTCAGGTGTTTCCGTATGAAAAATTCAAAAGGTATCACTAACTGGCGCGAGTAAAACGCAAAGCCACAACTAATATCTGTTGCGGCTTACAGTTTAGGTATATCACGTCTGATTGGCTTCTTCCTCTTGCCCCAAAATAACATTCTAGAAATATTTCCAGTATTAACGTATCAGGCGTTCTTTTTTCGGAGGAGCGCGAAAGAGTTACATGCAGTCGTCGGGATATAGGGTTCGGCCACTCCCGCGCTGTTACAATATCGTGCTCTTCCAAAAAAAGAACGCCTGCAGCACGAGTTTACGAGATTGAGGGTAACTACAAGACAAATCATTTATAATTAGACAAAACATATTTCCAACCTGTCCTGTTGTGTTAGGACTGTTGACAACAGCACATTCCAAAACCGCTGGATGTCCTGAAAGGCAGTGTTCGACGTCATGTGGATTTATATTGAGCCTGAGAAAGTTTATATAAAGCAATTATTCAATGATGAGTACAAACAACTGGTCGCAGCTAGAATGGTTTTGCTCAACCAGTCAACAGGGCAGAGAAAGGCGACGCAATTTGAATGGGCACTCTCTGAACTCTTAAATTCTGTATTCTAAATATCAAAACTGGGGAACTGGAAGGCTCCCTTCCGTCGGTTTTATGGGATTTGCTTTCCTCTTTCATGTTCAACTATCTGCCAATAAAAAATGTCGAGTTCGCTTCTAATAATTGTTAATTTCAAGGGACTCTATAAATATCGAGAATTGGCTTCCAAACTTGAAATCAGGGATTTCGTCATATTTTGCCAGAAGAAACCCTTTGGTGAACTATTTTCTAAAATAACAGTAAAAATTTGCCTGAGTAGAATTGGAGTTTTCCCGGCCAGCTACGACTGCCATAGCTTTAGCCGAAAACTTGAATATATTCATAACCCTCTCAGGGAAAGACGGCTGGGTCTATTAAAACTATCTTCTACATGTATGTTTGGCATGACATGCAATTACAATTACTTCGGATTACTCGGCTGAGAAGCGCAAGACGATTGCTAGTTTTTGCATTTTGAAAAATGCCTACATACAGACGGTATTTTTTTAAAGGCAATTTTCGTACCTTTGTACACGGAAGTGTAAATGAAAAATTAGCGTTTGGAAAGTCCTGTTATTGCGTTACAACGTATAAAAAATCAGCTTGGGCAATTGAAAAGCCATGCAGTAAGACAGGTATAAAAAGACCTTTTAAGCATAATTTACACTACAACAAGAATTAAAAAAAAGAAGTAAAACCGCGCTTTTTTGACTCTTTTGCGCTCACAAAAACATTACGTAATATTTAGCAACAACGTTTTGCGAGAAAACATTACCCGGAAAAAATTTAAAAGATGGTTAGGATTTGTTTCCATATCTCAAACCGCCCTTGGATTCCTTGTGATGCGTACACAAAGTAAATACTGATTATAGGCCTAAGCACTTAAAATACTGATAAGGGTTAGGGTTAATGGTTGGCTTCTTTATAGCGTTCTGGTTTCTGATGGAGTAATGTCCAGGATTGAACGCAGCTACGAAAA
>JAHPZR010050004.1:0-22663 GCA_019787425.1 Platygyra sinensis | reverse complement strand
GAAGTATCCTATATTTTAAGTCCCAGACATATGTGCGATTTGTAAATATATCTACAAGTAGCTCATCAAGTTTAGGATTGTTCATATCGCCGCGCTATTGTATTTTAGAATTTTTATCCTTTCTGTTTATTCCAGTCATGTGGCACGCTCGTAAGGTGCTGGTTTACCGAAGAGCCTTTGAATGGTTTCCAAAATTCGCAAATCAACCGTAAATAATTTACTGGTTTTTTTTTTCTGTATCTACTTCTCATTTAGACTCATAACTGAACTGTAACAGATCTCACAGTTACTAGAAGTTTCATCCCCAGAAGCTGGCCACTCGGTAATTTAATGGGTTTTTTAATAGATGAAGGCGTCCTTCACGTCATGTAATCTGTTAATTGCTGTTCTTTTCGCTGGATAGAGACAATGTTGTGAGCGAAACTCGTTTTCGTTAGAGCGTTTTGCTGTGTACATTTGCTTTGACCTAAAATTGATGATAAGCTCAAATGTCCCACAGTTCTGTACCCATTGCGAAATCTGTTTGAATAAAATGGCAGTTTAAACTCAGTTTCCCAAGTGTGGTATACTAAATCAGTTTCCTGGTCCTCACCTTGTGCACCTTGATAATTATGCTGGACACATGCGTAATTTTACAGGTAGTGTAAATTGTTGGGATTTTAGGGGGGCAAGGTTAAGCCATTTTATCTTGCAACAACAATGAGGGAGGGGTGTCTAGCTTGAGAAAATGCAGGTTTAATCAACTATACACCTAATTGCAACATTCAAGAAATGAGGGTGGCAGTATCTTTAAAATAACCCCTCACTGTGTTACCTATAGAGCTTTAAAAATTCAATGACTTGCCAGGCCTGGAAAAAGATCTATAATTCCAGGACTTCCCATGTTTCCCATTACCCATGCAAACCCCGATCAGTGTTGCTTAATTCCTATTTCCCTTTTTTCTCTTTAAATTCATCCAGGCCTTGTTGATATTGCAATTAGATGCATTTTTAAACAGGAGGACTAAACAGAAAACAGAGAATACTGTGACATTATCTCATTTTTATCAAAATGAGTTGGATATTTCGGAATACAATCAATCACACAGTCAATGTTAACATTATTGAATTGCTGTGGTGTACTGTGGAGACCCTGAGTAGCATGCAGTACACTCCCCAAGTAATATATTTAATTTCTGGCACTTTAGCCAGTTGGAGGTTCTGATAGGATTTCATTACTAGTCTATAAAAGCCAATTTCATTGCTGATCTTTAAGGAGGAATATTACTACAGCTGTAAGCAAGCACCCCGTACATATTCGGCACCATATATTTTTGGCTGGTTAGGGTCTAAAATTAACTTTTTTGACTTTGGATGCAGCTTTCAATTTAATGAAACCTTTCCATTTCAAGCTAGTGACGTACAGTTGCCAACACTTTTCCTCTTTATGGTAATGGCAGTCAAGATGAAAAGTCTGCTATTGGCAAAAGGGGTCTGAATTTTTTTTTCAGTGTAATTGCTTTGGCCAAAAATCAAACTTAACATTAATTTGGGAATGAGATAAATATATGGCAGTGGCATAGTCCTGAATATAGTTATTCCCCCACTGGTGACCAGCTGTAAAATTCTGATCATCAGTGTGAACTTGTACTAGTCATCTTTTTCAACTTCTGCCATTCTTTCATGATATCTGTCAACCTCCATGCAAAATCTGCATTCTTCATGCTGGACAACGAACTCCAGCGAACAATTTATACACTTGCACCTATAAGCATTACCTTACATGTATGGGTAAATTCAAAATAACATTACATTTGACACCAAAAACAAATATAAAATAAACTTGAAATACCTAAGAACTAAAAATACCACTTCGATCTTTTTTTTTTATTTTTGGTAATTGACAAAATTACAGAAATTTTAATCGTGCAATATCTACGAAACAGACACTTTCAAAAACGGTGACACAGATCGAATCCAACATAACTTCCTTCAAAATAAACTGTTTGAAATTTTAGCTCTTTTTACAAAAATTTCAAAAATAGAGGCATTGATAAAAGCAGAAAGAATTGAAACGAAGAAACCAAATAAAATACCATTCTGGTAGATCTGTCTCGTCAGCAAATCGACTTAGAAGCATGTCCTCAGACTTTTCTTCTTCCTCTACAGCTATTTCTTCAGCATACTGAAGCTGGTAGCTTCTTCTTCGGTGGCAATTGGCTCGGCACTATCATCGAATGATTGGTAATCTTCGCTTGCCGAGCAGAAGCTAGCCTCTGAAGACTCAGAGCAAACTTCACTTCTGCTTTCAGACAAACTTTACCCAAAATGAACTTCTGAATCAACAGAGATTTCGCTAATAGGGAACTTAAGCAACCACGACGAAAGAGACGACGACGACCTCAAGTATGCGCGGAGGGACTGGGATGAGGACGTCGTTTTCGTCGGCAACATAAAACTTAAGCAGCGGGGATGCTCAAGGACGACGATGCTCAGATTCGCTCCGTATCTAGCGTGGACATCGCTTATTCATCTCAGTCATGGTCAGAGTTTTATTGGCGATGAGTTATGGATTATTCTGGTGACATTAGAGCCATGAGTTATGGGTTATTCTGGTGACATTAGAGCCAAAAACAAAATCCAGGCTTTTCGTTTCCCTACGAAGTTAACCCAAAATTTGATTTTGATGAAACGCCGAGTCAGACGGTGTCTCGCCGAATTACAGAATACATGGTTGAAAGATTTGCTAAGCTGGTTCCTTATTCAGCATGGTTTATACACATATTTTGATCATCTACAGTAGATCACTTTTCGTGTCGTTCAAATGTAGCGAGGCCGGCGTAGTGCTACAAATCAACTACTCCACTTTTGATCCGTCCGTACATTTGGTTGTATTAAAACTGTCAAAGTCTGTGGGAAATTTACAGCTCGCTTGAGACCGACAGCAAGTTACTCGATATTTGAAAAACTTTCAGACTGCGGCGGCGAAGTCACGAAATTAATCTATTGAATTAAAACACCGTAAACGTTACAAAAAATCTAAATTTTACGAACACTGTTTTTCATTAGAAATTTTGGAGTTTTCACACACATAATCCAAACCTATTTTTCAACATGTTTGCCTGATATTTTTTTCGTTTCAGGTTGATGTACGTTCTATTTTTTCAACGCACCTGCATTTGTTTACAATCAGACATGAAATTCGAGCGATCGGCAATCGACGCGTGAGAAACGGCAGCGTTGTCGCTTCGCATGGTTCATTTTATTCAGCTGTACGGCTAAAATTAAATATCTTGGAAATAAATTCACAGAACATAAGAGTAAACACACCATTGTAGCATGCTAAAATCTTTCGCTGCTTTTCAGAAAGCCTTCTAGCGAACTGAATCCAGTACTAAGTGCAAGATTTTAAAATGGTTTCTCCGGAGTTTCATAAAAATAGAAGCGCGTTTTCATGTAATAAAACGGTCCACAAAGATATGTTTAATGGTAATATGTTTTCTTAAGAAAAAATGATAAACAGTAAGCTTAAGGCTTTCATTAAATATACATATACTTAAATAAAGTTCAGCTACTTAGGCCCGCTTGCGCGGTGGTTTTTCTGCCTGACTTGTTGCGGTAGCTGTCACTTCTGTGTGAGGAACGAAAAGTGTTAAAGTCGATTTTGTAGTCAACAAATCGAACAGAGGATTTCAAAACAACCACACAAAAGAATAAAAACCCCAACCAGTTGAAAGCTATGCCAAACGATAGTAAATTCTCCCTTTCAGGCAGTTGTAACTCTTCAAGTTCAGCTAAGCTCACGACGACTTGAAACTACTCCTTTTGACGTCGTCGACGAGAGCTTGCGCACTGACTTTCACGTTACTTCCGGTCGTCGTCCACCCTGTCGTCGTCGTGGTTGCTTAAGTTCCCTAATACTCAGACAAAACCCGACTGATAGTCTATGGCGATCAAAGATAAATCAATCGCGTGTTAGGAATATGACGTCACAAGTAGAGATGCCGCTGCGAAAATAGCGGGCTCAACTGGAACCAATTTCGAGTAATGGCGGACGAAAAATTTCACTTTTCGAGCGGCGAAATTTTAATGAAGGAAGTCTTTTTCTTTTTTTTCTTTTTGGACGAAAGGACATCGTACATGATGGTAAGTTATTCTGTGTAAAAAAAAGTGGGAAAAAGAAATGTGAAATTTCGTCGCAGTGGCACTTTAAAGTTTTTGATCTCGCGGCTTTTGTGTATATCTACTTCACTTTTACTAGTTTAGTAATTGTTGTTGAGCTTTGCACTTTGCTTCGTTATGAGGTAATAGGCCTTTTGCAACAGTTGGTCACGTGACCGATAATTTCTAAACTTTTAGCTACAGCAAAATGAATTTCAGAGCTGGAAAGAGCATGTTTTAAATAACCAGGACACCAATTTTCAGACCAATGCCGTATAAGGTTGAGATTTAATGACGATTTGAATATTGCAAAAATTAGAAGGTTTTGTATGGAAGCGAGGAAGCTTTGCCCTCCAGAAACCTTTTCTGTTATTAATCACTACAAAAAGAAGCTGCCGGCATATAACCATTGCAGATAGAAAGAGGGGTAAAAGATTAGGAAAAATGGAAATTTCTAGGCCCTTATACCGAAAGGCAAAGATTTTATGGCAGCTTGAAAACTTGCAAAATTACAAGGATTTGTATGGAAAACCACTGGAGCGTGACTGGTGGGCAAAGCGACTTCTTTTCATACAAATCCTTCTAATTTTTAACGTCCATAAAAAATCCCCTTAAAAGATATAAACCTGAAAAATTGCATGTAAGCTTATTTGGAACTGTTCTTTCCATTCTGCATAACATTATGCATTACCAATGATTAATCAGTGTGTTTCTTGAAAAGCACGTCACGTGACCAACTGTTGCAAAAGGCCTATTGTATTGAAATGAAGGTAAAAGAGTTTCAATCTTCGTTAAATTTTTGTGCGCCATTTTGTTTGTCCGAGCTCAAAGTAGGAGCTGTCAATCATTTCAATCGTTTCACCTTTTTGCACTCAATTACACATTTTTTGCACTGATTTGGGATTAATTGACATGTTCTTAACCAATTAGAATGCGGAAATTGTTGCTTGTATATTATTAGAAAGGAAACGAACCTGGTGGTTTATAAATAGAAGAAAACCTTGGCAAATCCAAACGCCATTTTTTCGCTTTGTGAAACGAGCTGCAAGACCTGGTTTAAACCGGATGTGACGTCACTTTTTGTTGGATGATTTCAGGAGTCTTCTGCCCCGTCCCTGCGGTGCGTGACATACCCTACGATCGCGTTTGTCGAAAAATATACACTGATCTCGTGATTTTTAGCCATTCTAGGAGTTTAAGTATCAGGAAAAGTGCTTTTGTAAATATTTTTTTGGTTCGATTCAGATAATCAGTCCACTAAATAGCCAAAGTAAGCTCCAGATGTTTACACTATTTACTGGCCGCTATGTTGGAGGGCTAAAGAGGTCCTCCAACATGGTGACCCCATACTAGGCTCTGTAATTTTGTGTGGCACATTTCGACGAATATCTCAACTTTGGGAGAACGCACACACCTTAAACTTGGGTAACTGTCTTCTTTATTTGTCGTTTACAATATCTTTTTTTTTTTTTTACTTTATCCAATGCACGGTTTTTGATTTTATGTTTTATTGCGTGGCAGTGCACACACTCTATATCATTTTTTAACTGGCTGTTTTATTTAAATGAAGCGCGCGTGGCAATTTTTCACTAAACTTAATTCCAGGGATATTCAAAAATGTAATTGTTTTTAATTGGGTACCCTCTTATGATCTGTTCGCCTCTGCTCGCAGGGCAGTATTTAATTTCCCGCGCCAACGGCGACCGGCGTTCACAGATTGAGAAACACGTGGTCGTCTCTGCTTTCTCAGCTCGTCGACGTTTCACCTAAGATCAAAGACACATTTTTTCAGACTTTGTCAACCTTGAAAAAACAACTGGCGAGAGCATAGCGAACGCTATTTTGTGAAGTTTAGCCGAGAACAACTTCGATGTGGCGTTTTCAAGATGGAGGACAGGCCTATGATGGTGCCAGTACCATGTCCTCAGAAGCATGTGGTGTTAAAGGAAGAATGAGGAGAATAGCACCGATCGATGGCACTGTACACTCATTTCAACAGTCACGTTTTGAATCTCAGTGTTGCAGCCGCATGCATGCAGGTTAACTTCAGTCAGAACCATGATTGGAACCTTAAATGAAACTTTCCTTTTCTTTCCTTTTTTTCACCTAAAAGACAGCGATTTCTAGAACAAGTTTTAGAGAAATATGGTTCTACATCCAGAAAGGAGAAGTTGAAAGGCTTATGCAAAACCCAATGGGTGGAAAGGCATGAATGTTATGAGACTTTCTACGAACTTACGAGTACGAACTTACGAGTACGTCTGGATAAGCTTGGAAGCGATAGTTAATCATCAGTTGCATCTTCATGTTTATTCCTCGTTATCGTTCACGTGGGACAGGGAGACTAAAACCAAGGCACAAGGTCTTCTGGCAAATTTGAAGACATTCCGATTCATTTTCACCTTTTTGATCCCAAACAATAGCCTTCAAACACTCAAACCTATTGCAGCTAAGCCTTCAGAAGAAAGAGCAAGATGTCTCCCAAGCGTATTCTATGATTGACGACACTATTAAAGCAATTTCCAAGCTGAGGTCAAACATATAAGAGGAATGTTATGAATGGTTTGGAGACGCATCTAGACCGGCTGACAAGATTGGCGCTACAGTCTCAGTGCCAAGAATCACTGGGAGGCAGGAACATAGGAACAATGCACCTAGCGTAAAACCCGATCGCATATCGTGTTAACGTTGCCATACTTTTTATAGATCATTTATTGGAAGAAATAAGTTCAAGATTCACCGAAGACAACAGGGCTGTGGCCGAATTTTTTTTCCTTGGTTGCATCTGCCGTGGTGAAGTTTGACGGTCTTCGTAATTTATCAGAAAAGTTGCAAGTTTGGCAACAGGACTTACCTACACCGTCCTCTCTTCGTTCTGAGTTAAAGCGGGAATGGCAATACTTTTTGAAACAGTACACACCCACTTCAGAGCCACCGGGAAATCTTATCGAGTGTGTAAAATATGCTGATGAGGATCATGTACCCCAACATACGAGTTTTGATTATTATTGGTTGTACCCTTCGTGTTAGTTATGCCGAAGCTGAGCGTTCATTCTCTGACTTGGGACGAATCAAGTCATATCTCAGAAACAGGATGTCTGATGAGCGATTGTACTCATGCACTTACATCATGACCTTGACTTTGATGTTGACGAAATCTGTACAATCTTTGTAACCAAAACACGTCACAAGAGGAGGATGTTCCAAGGGTGCATCCTTTACGAGTATAATCCAAGAAAACGATAAGCGGCCAAATGCAAGGCATTATAACGGGCAACCGCACTGGCGGGAGGGGGTGTGGGGGAGAAGTAATTTGCCTCAAAAGAGTCCAACAGTCCTTTCTGAACCAAAGTTTGAACCCCCCCAATCAAAAATTCTTGGATCCGCCCTGAAAAGACCAAAAAGATGTATGGCCATACATTTCTTTGTAAATTTTGACGTTTTTAAATCGCTGTAGCTCAGTCAAACCTAGCCTGATTAACACTGAGAAGTGTGAATAACCCACACGAAGGTGAGAGCTGAATAGCCACCCTTTTAACTAATAAGCAAACTTTATGTTAACCGATGAAATTCGTACCGTTTATGCATGCCAGAATAATACGAGCTATATAGACCTACGAATAAGGAATATTAAGTAGATGTCGCGAGATCTTGCAATGGGAACTCTACGCGATGGTAAATTCGCTCCAGTACTGAGTGTCCAGGACCCTCAGCACTGGCCAAACAAACAAGTTATTTGTAGCACTAAAAAACTTAATACTAATAGGGGACTATCTTTGCAACTCCCCACCCACCCCCACCCCCACCCCCACCCCTATAAAACCGGAACTGAATATAAATGCCAAATGACAAGAAATTTAAAAATTGAAACTGTCAAATGCAATGAAAAAAACAATGGAACAGTTTTGAAATGTCAAAGTGAGCCCTCCGTTTTGATCCTAAATTGATTTTTTTGGTCATCCTTAATTTCAGGATGAAACTTTTACGCTTCTAATTACTCACACAACAGGCCCTTTTTGCAGTTTACGATCACATGGTACAACATCCGCCATGCTGGAGAGCAAACCGCCCACTGGAGTATCCAAAAC
Source organism: Platygyra sinensis (assembly GCA_019787425.1). Lineage (NCBI taxonomy): Eukaryota > Metazoa > Cnidaria > Anthozoa > Scleractinia > Merulinidae > Platygyra > Platygyra sinensis. The sequence goes on along the minus strand of JAHPZR010050004.1, from coordinate 14,435 downwards.
AAAAGAATATTAAGTTAAGTTGCTTTGTTTTGGATATCCCAGTGGGCAGTTTGCTCTCCAGCATGCGGATTTTGTACCATGTGATCGTAACTGCAAAGGGCCTATTCGTCATTTTATTTATCCGTTGTTTTCATCAAAGTACTATGATTCCAGCTTAATTAACAATAATAAAACAGGTGGTGTCTTGCTGCTTGAGCGTTAAACAAGCAAAATGTTCAAACTTCCGCAAAAGAAAAAAAACAATGGGAAGCAGATTAGAGAGCTGATTGGTTGTCATGTAATTCTTGGCCAAGTTTTGCTTTGCATTACTGTCACCAACAAGTTAATATATTCATATAGACTACATCGCAAACGTCACTGAAAGTACGCCTAAACATGCAATTAGTTTATCGAGCTTTCATTTGGCGGTGTATGACCTTTGAATCTTCTTTAAACGGAAGTAAATCTTAACCCTACTGAGTGCGGGCAAAAAAGCTTCGTTCATCGCTAGGCGAGTGTTTCATAACTGTTCAAAGTTGTAACATTTCATGTACAGTTAAGCATGCTATTTGTCTGCGGTTAGGTTCGTCGCTCGTTTGGCTGGCTCCCCTAAAAACGGTAAATCTAAAAGCGCGAAAGGTTTTATCTCACTAAAGATTGTAACTAAACAACCGAATCGAAATCGAAGAATTTTAAATTCAAATTTAATAAACCATTCTAGTTTTAAATGATATATTGAAGAAGGAACAACACCTCTTTAAAGTAATTTGGGCACAATCCAAAGTTGAATCTACAGGGATATCGATATTTAAAAATCATGGGTTTCGTCAAAGGTTTGTCTTTGAGAAGTCAGGTGACACTGGGCCTAAGTGTTTATTCGCCCGCGCGGTGCGTCAAGAGAACGAGGTTCCTTTTGAAATTTATACTTCGGTTTTTAGGGATAAGGCCATCGTATTTTGACCAGTAACGTTTGTCGCAAGCGCCAAAGATAGATCAATTTTGAAATCAACATATTCTTAATGTAATATTTTTATATAACATTACAAAGATAATCATGTTAGTTAAGAGCACCTTAATTATTAAGCGCCGGCTAAACGATCAGACATTAGATAACGTTTTTTTGTTTTTTTTTGTTTTTTTTTTTATTATGAGGTACATTAGCCGCGCGAGCATTTTTCCATGATGAGCAGCAATGTTAACTCAATCAGCCGGACCACATACAACATGATGTGGGATATTTTAACTTTAGCCCAGATTTATAAAACTGTCAGTGAAACTGAAACTTTTCGAAATAGCGTCGAGCACAGTTTTCACCCGAGACTCCCGCCCCCACATGACTCAGACAAAATTACAGTCTGGTAGAAGGTTCACTAAGCGCGCGATGTATTCTAGACCAGAAAATAAGTCAAAAACCGGAAAAATTAATGGTCCAGGTTTTTGATTAGATTAAATAATGTTAGAAAGCAAACACTGCTGACGTGAGTAATGTTAAAACGCATTCGAGGTGTCCAAAAAGAGCCTAAATGTCACAAATAGCACGAGGATCTTACCAACCGGAGTGACAGTATGACGGATTCCAAAACCTTTAGAATTGGACGTGGAGAACCTTTAGCTCGGCGGTTGCAACAAGCCGATCCAGGAGCCATAATCAGGGACGGAGACCGTAAGTCTTGAGATGCGCGCGGACCCATGATATGGGACAATTTTTCTACTTTTAGAACAAATTGCGCCATCCTGACGTCATATATCCGCGCTGATCCACGCACGTATCTTGGGCTCTCGCGTGGATGTTGTCACGTTGTGTGATGAAATGGTGAGAGTTGCAAGATTCTCTTGCCGATTTTTCACAATGGATGGCAGGGAATAAGGTAGAAAAGAAGAGCCAGGGCTCTTCTATGTACGTTTATGCTCTGACTTAATGGAAAAGGTGTGTTTTTCAGGGTCGAGAATTTCTTAATTTCGCGCTGTGAATGAATAAAATCCGCTCGCCGGCTAGTTATACGCGTAAACTTTTGTGTGTTTTTTTGTAGAGAAAAGTTCTGTAAGAAAACTGTTTACTCCGGTCTCGAGTTAATTTGTGAGTTTGCCAACAATGCTTAATCATAATTAAAACCTGTTTTTGATAGTTTCTTATTGTTTCTGCTCGTTTGGCGAGTTTGCAAAAGTTTTTGAAAGGCAAGTCTGACGCGTACGAGTAGTTCATTTGGCACAGTGCAGCGCGTGGCACTTTCAAGTCCGAGTCGGTGTTTTCAGATTGTGAACAAATCGTGAAAAAGATTAGTTTCGTTGTCTTTTGCGCACGGTGGCTGAAATACTACAACAATTTCACCATCGTTCACCAAAAGGCTACTAACATCATGTTGTGTTTCTTTCACATAGTGAAAATAAAACAGACAAGGAGTTTTGACCCAATCGAAATCTTTTATTCGTAACTTTTTCTGATTATTTTCTGCTGTATTCACAATATTTTTCAGCTAAGCTCTTAATATGTTCTCAAACACTAGTCAGCCTTAAACATATTCAAAACTAGAGATATTGTATGAGTTCGATGTACGTTTTTTCACACCAAAGTGCAAAGTCCATTGGTCATGTTTTACTAGCTGTTGCAAAACACGCATTGGCGGGTGCTCTCATTCATCGACACAAACAAAACTAAGCAGCATCTACGGGACATAAACTTATTGTCACTTATTGGGCCTAAACGCTGCTATATCCAAATATATCCAACTAGTTTTTTTGTGTGTGTTATGGAAAAGCTATTAATCTTCTTCATAGTGAAATTTAGATTGGAGTAATGTAAAGTTCTTGTAAACGAGGAGCGGAACTCAACTCAGCGATATAAAGCGGGACATACTTAAATTCGGCACTGTCTTCACTCAAACTGGAGCACCTACACGCGAAAATACTTAAGGCAAACTTCCAACAGCCATATATAAAGGCGTTGAGTTGTAGGCCAAAACCATAAACGATTTCGGGAATTTCGGACGCCATTTCCCCTGCGCGACATCGGCGAAAATCCTCGCAGCAATGTACGCGCGTGGTGCCACAGGCGATGGGGCAACTTGTTTCTAAAATAGAAAAATTGTCTCATATCATGGAGCCACCTTAATACTAGAAATTGCGCGCGCTTACGGTCTCCGTCCCTGATTATGGCTCCTGGCCGATCAGAATAATTCCCAGGGAAACGTGTTACCAAAAAACTTACCTGCTGTTTCATCTGGTCTTGAAGAGAAGACTATTCCAGCTGACTTATTGTCAGAATTCCCAAATTTGACAACCCAATCCGTCCGCTCAAACGTACATAATTATTTAATATCCCATAGACAATTCTAACTTCATAGCAGAATTGAGTGTACTATGCCATATGGACGACCTAGATTTTAATAAAGCCATATTTATCCGACCACATAAACAAATCTATGACTGTGAGCACACCTGAACTGCGTATATTTTTTGATACGTGTAACAGAAACAATGCGGGCCAGTCACGGTAATCGGATCTACGGTAGTTTCTTTATGGTATTTCTTTGTTGACTTGCTGGCTTTCTTGTGAGCGATACACCTGTATGGTGGCCATTAGGGCCATAGAGTTTTTTGATATATTTCCTATTTTTTTTCTTAATTTTACTTTATCATTTTTTTTTTCCTTTGATATTCCGTTTCTCTTTTGTTTTTTTTGTTTTTTTAATTTCATCTATTTAGTTTTTAAAATTTTCTTACTGTAATAATATACTGCAAAAAAAAATTAAAAGTAAAAAAAAATAATAAGAGCATGTTTTTTTTTAAATAAAAATAAAATAAAGAATGTGTGGGTGAGGCCCATGAAGGCCATAGGCCTACGGAGGCCATAGCCCATCAGACATTCGACTTTAGATATCCCACCATTCACAGACGGTAAATTTCGCGGCAAAGACAAAATGGCTGCGAGAGTCGATTGCCAAGAGATGATAATTTGAGAGATGATTTGGTCAAATATGTAAGGAAAAATTTGCGCCGGAAAAGAGATTTTAGACTTAGTTCAAATCAAGTATCCTATGTATGCATGGAGCCCTCGCACTCTCACTCGTCGACTCCAATATTTCCGCATCCAGTTTACGGATTATAGCGTGGATATTGACGATGTACGCGAAGCTGTTGAGGAAGAGATGAACGGTCCTGCCAGTCTACTCGGCTACAGAGCTCTGCATCAGAGAATCCGTGAAGTTCATGGCTTGAGCGTGCCCTGAAATCAAGTATATGTCATGATTGACCGAGGTGAACCCACAAGGACTCATTATTTATATTATCTTGTTTTTTTATATTATCTCGCCGGTCAATTATTTGCCTCAGCCTTCGGCTAGGGCAAATAATTCATCAGCTCGCCACTGACAAATTAATTGCTCAACCTTGTCTAATAATTGTTAATTAACCAGGTAGGGGATTATTTCAACATGTCTTGCTTGATTTTAAAGGCTTATAAAGAAACTAAAAAGTTTCTGGTTTGCTTACGTTTTGATATAAACGCATTCTTTCTTTTTGGCCTTTAAGATTTTCCAACACCTCCTCTTTAATCTTTATCTTTAATCATAGTACTCCTAAAACAGTAATGACTATACTAGGAGGAATAATTACAGAATAATAAATAGTTTACATAAAATGTAGGATAAAATAACATAATAAATAAGGTAATAAAAAACTTAGATAAAAACAAGATAATATAAATACTACAGCTCAAAACTGAAGAGGAAACAATCTAAACAGAATACCTCACCAAAATGTTACAAAACTGAAATCAAAATTCTCGCTACCCTGGGTTAGCTTAATCGGGCTTTGAACAACCGGCCCTGTCTCAGAATGTACATCTGTGAAACTCAGAATGTGTAAATTTGGTAGCACTTGAAGTCGACTGATTTTTTCGTCGATCTCTCGCTTGAGATGAAGTACTCCATCTGGTTGTTGTTGTTTTTGAGGTCACCGGGTTTCATGATCTCGCGTCGGTTTTCACGGCCTCTCTTTCCAGAAGTAGAGAATGGTGTGAAACCATGCCGAATTTGCAAAAGTTTCTGAAGCATTCAGACCAAGCTGATTTGCAGCGTAGAGGACTTCAAGGTCTCCCCTAGAAATTGGACGCTTGTGCTTTGGGAAAGAATCAATCCCTGTCATGCAAGATATTTCAGTGATGGATCTAGAGCTTCGGTTGCCGGCTTGAATACTTATCCCGAATAATGGAAAACGGCTTTCTTTGAAGGGAACCGGAAAAATCTGTCCAGCCCGAACGAATTGGCTTTCACAGAGTTGCGACTGTATGGTTTCCTTCCACTGAATTTTCTGGCTTCTCCGTAAAAGGGTTTCAACATGGTTGACAATTCTGCCGGCTCCATGATTTCAAGTGCGACTGGAATTTTTCTCTCCTTCCTCCACGCTAAAGTCGGACGTGAACGGCTGGTTTATTTTATAGTTAGTTATCACATTGTATTAATCTTTATTTTTGTAAAATGAATCGGTTTAAATTTACGTAGGACTAAATATTAAAAGTCTACTCATGACTTTCTCCACCTTCAAAGACATTGACAGCGTATTTTGGTGACTTTTTTGTACTTCCGCAATAGCACTTGCCATCAGCTTTTTAATATCACTATCGCTAGACTCAGTAACACTAGTCTGGTTTCCTTCCATATTAAAGTGCATATGAAGTGAATTTTTTTTTTGCATAATTTTACCGTCCAATATGTAAATAAATCGATTGTAAACGTTAAAGTTCTCACAAATAAAAATTTAGTCATGTTTTGGCGCTGAAAACTGCTCAAATTTTTATCAAGAAATGGTCAGGAGACTGGGACGAGATTCTATTGTGCAATTTCATCTCGTGACGTAGTTTTGTGGACAGAATTAATCACAAAGAAATGTTTTTAAGACAAAACAACATGTCCAGTGACTCTGAATTGAGTGATTTCTCTGAATCGTCAAATGACGACGAGAATATCGATGTTGTGTATAGCCAATACAAGTCGTATCGTATTGCAATCTCGTAGTCTTGTCCACAACACTACGTCATCAGGACATTTTGGCCGCGCGATTCGAAGACCATTTTTGAGAGCAAAATCGCACAATTTTCAGGTGTTATAAAATCGCCATTTTTTTTCAAACACGGTACACACGTTAGAATAGTGTCTCAAAAATGTTGAACTTTCAAACTATTGAAAAACTGTAAAGGGGTTAAGTTTCTAAAGAAACTATGGTGCTGCGTCGGTGGGAGTATTACAGGATAATTTGGTTTTATCAACTGAGTTGATAATGTGAATTGGCCACCGTAAAGAGATTCGAAAGAGAAGCGAAAGCTTTCGAATCTCTTTACGGTGGCCAATTCACATTATCAACTCAGTTGATAAAACCAAATTATATTGCAAAACTGATTTCGTTTCATATGCACTTTAAATAAGACAAAAGAAAAGTTGAAATTCTTGTGCTGACTATGTTTCTCTTCGACGGAAACAATCGGAAAACAAATATCGACTCGGGCGGGGTTATTGCGTGATAACTGTCCGGAGATTTATACCACGTGACAAAAAATAGCCAACAAAATCAATCAAAAATTAATGGGTGGATTGTAAACACATATACAGTTGTAGCGCACCTGGAAGTGTCATAAAGAGGTAAAATTCCTTTTTCGGTAAACTGGGGGCATCCAACTTTCATGGTGGGTGGAAAAGTGAGGGCAAATAGCTTCTGGGTAGCTGTAATTCAGAAGTAAGCTTGTTGGGGTTGCCTGTTTACAACTTGCATCTGAAGAAACAAAGAAACAAGTCTTAAGCAACTGCAATGTACATGTATAACGCACTTGGTTACTTACTAGTCATGTACAACTTGCAACATCCAGGTGCAGAAAGGTTTATCTTCACAAGGTTCACAAAACTTGTTTGCGTGTATTTGTCAAAAAGGGTGGGGGCGTTGAGATTTTGGTTTTGCGGATCTCACCGATTTCTAGTTCGGTTTTTAAGTTTCCGTAATTAAAAACTGATGATAAAAGGCTTTAAGGTTTGTTTTTTTAAACTGGTCTTGTAGATTAGTCGGTTGCAGCCTGCAACCGACTAATCTACAAGACCACTTTACAGTCCTAAAGAAATACCGCACAAAGTTTGACTGTCTAATCCACGAGATGCTGTTCATCAGGAACGTAAAACCAAACTTAACAAGCAATCGGAATCTGTTCGCGCCAAACTTTTTACATAACAATTGAATACTTAAATACCCTTTTCAATTTCCTACATATTTCCACACCTCTACTACCACTATATATAAAATCAATTGTATCATGTTATTCGAACTGGATAATGATGACATGAAGTCATCGAAACGTCGTTCTATTTTTATATCGCTTATATTTATTCTAAAGTAATTAAACACTGCGCCGGCTTTTTCCGTTTTGGTTTCTTCTGCAGTTTGGGCGTTTTTCTCCAGTTTAAACCCCATTTACAAGCTCTAAAATATCGGACGGCACGCCAAATTTTTTCCACCGTGCCTAAACCATTTCGGCACGGGACTACCTATTTACACGAACCAAAATTGAACGGTTTTTCTCCAGCTGGGCACGATTCCAATTTTTAATCGGCACCCCTTCTCTCCATCTGTTCTCCATCCGTTTTATTCCCGGGAAATGATTGATAAACAGCTTGCCGTCATCTAACATCGCATCTTAAGAGCAAAAACTTGCCTTAACCCTTTCACTGCCAAGGGCGACTTAATAAATTTTACTCCGTCTAACGCCAGACGATTTTACTCGTCAAAGGGAGACCCCTTGGCAGTGAAAGGGTTAAATAGAATCAGCAAGAGCCATCTTCGTTCAACAAAAAATCGATGAAATAAGATAAAAAAGACAGAAAGAATAACAGGTGTTTGCAGCGAAGGCACACGTGGCTTCTCAGAACTTCCCTGAAAGGCGAGACCGAGTAATCAGGCCTGGTTTGACATGACACACAAGGAGTCTCTTCCGTCGCCAGTGGCGTGACAACCACGCATGCGTTGTGGTAAAAATCACAACTTCAAGGGCTTGGAACGGCACCGGAGAGCTTTTAAACGGACGAACTTTTTGGCACGGTGCCTCGTTTACCCATGCCGAGACTACCTTACGAGCGAACATTTTGAGTTAATAGACCATTTGACAGTCATCAGCTCGGTGACCATGCTTTTGAATGGCAGCGAGGATGGAGTTGATCTTATTTTGATACAGACCTCTCTGCTTTTGCCATGTAAAAGCACCTAGTTAGCATTATAACAACTAGATTCACACAACAAAGAGGTCTGTATCAAAACAAGGTCAATTCCAGCCTCGCTGCTATTCAAAGGCCAGGTCACTGAGCAGACAACTGTAAATATTTATCAAAAATCATGTTATACCAAAGGAGCTATTAACAGGGGCTACCAACTCTTCAACTTCAAGGATAAAAAGTATCTTCAGAAGCGTCACCGTATTTTTTGACGTAATCGTGAATCAAGTAGGATCCCAGCACGAACTGATAACGTCTGAGCGACAAGAGCAGAAAGGTTAGAGAATTTGTTTCTGTTGTTTACGGATGTATCTGGTCGAGTACACCTAAGTAAAACGCTCTGAGAAACTTCGTAAATTATAATAAAGTAAAAACCTTGAACTAAATGATATTTTCTCGTTATTTTCTCCTAACAATGAAACCCATGAAGCAAATTATTGTACATTTAATTTAACGTAAAAGAAACTAATGTAATACACCCACGCAATCCAGACGCAATAACAAAAATTATTCGTAACCCATTCAGTGTATAAAGTCAAGAAATTGTGATGCTCTAGGAGACTAATTAAGATTACACTTTCCTGATTTTTAAGTTTGTGTGTTTTCCTAAATCTCAAATATTCCTCGATATTTTTTGAACAAATTTACAGAGCCCAGTATGGAGCCGCCATGTTGGTTTACATCCGCGGTACGTCTGGAACTTACTTAGGCTATCTAGGCGACGGAGTATCTATACTGAACAAGCAAGCATTTACATGAGCACTTTTCCTAATACTTTAACTTCTGAATGGGCTAAAAATCACGAGATAAGTATATGTTTTTCGACAAACGCGTTCGTAGCTCTATGTCACGCACCGCCATAACTCTGAAATTCAAAATGTCTCTATTTTTGAGAAATGGAAATAAAAAACAACAACAACGACAAAGGCTAAGGAAAATAGACTGAAACGTTTATAGGCTGATATAACGCTCTTTACTCATTTTACTTTCTCAAGGTCTGTAAACGAGCTATTAATCGATTCTAAGAAATGCGATCAAAGGCAGAATAGCTATAGTACATCGATTCGACTGAATTTCGTACGACCTCAAATGCAGAGCATTTAGCTCAATTGCAATATAGCTAGTGTTTCTCAGTATAACAACTGCCTGGGTACACTCAGCCAAAGTTTGAGATAAAAAAAAAAATGCCAGTTTGTGTCTTAAATTCCACTTTAAGTCACATGGGGAAAGGCACTAAAGGGGGGATGGACACTACATTTGGCAAAAAATCATAAAATACTTTCTTACTTATTAGTGGCAGCAGCCTTACATATAAATTTCATCATTTAATAAAACAATATCAATAACACTGAGAAAGATAACAGTAGGGGTGCAGGCACCGTCACAATTTTTTTTTGAAATCCTTAAGGTCTCATTTTCAACAAACACATATAAAGCAAGCTGGAATTATATATCTAAATATATCTAAAATATATGTAGCTATTTGCAAATCGTCAGTTAAAGAAGGTAAAATTAAAAAGGGTAAACTTGATTGTGAAATGGCCATAAGGACCTCTCACTGACAACTGTAATATCTCTGACCCCTGTCACTTAATGAATTGCTTTAAATTTGATCTTTAATCCCCTAAAAAATTATCCCAAATTGAAAATAATTAGGTTAAAATAACTATTGATGAAAAATAAAATTATCAGTGAACGACATTGTCTGTAAATAATTTTTGTCATCCGTTATCATTCAGTGTTGTAGCCTAATCCTTAATGTAGTCTATAGTAACATACTGACATGAACAAAACTTGGTAACTGCTTCCCCAATGATATTTGAAATTTGAAAAAGAAGACCAGCTGTTAGATAATGTATTCCTTTCTAGCAATACCTGTAAAGGTTTCTGTGCACACCTCGATAATAATGCAGTGCAATAATTATATGAACCTATGAATATTTGTATTTTGGTTATCATAAAATGTTCAGGAAAAATGCATTTCGTTTCACACCCCACGAGGGATGATAAAGTTGCTATAATAATGGAGTTATACTCGTATTACATGGTAGTTTGTTACAGTTAGTGTTGGTTTATTTGTCTTGTTTCTTTCTTTTTTAAGTGGATGGTAGTGTCGCAGATTAGCTTGCTTCTCTGTACAGCTGGCATGCATTCAATAAAATACTTTCAGGTTTTATTACTATCCTTTTGTGCAGTAAAAAAAACTGCCCTGATTTCTTTGTCACGAACAAGAACAAGAAAAAATCAAATTTTCATTTTAGCGCAGTGATGCAAAGTAATCCTTCAGTTTTGATTAATGGTTTCCAGTATCCTGACCAAAAGCATTCTTATATGTATTTTTTTATGATCTGAAATAATGGGGCAAAAAACTCTGCAGTCATTCTGTGCACAATCAGAGTAAACATGTAAATGACCGGAGTAATGTAGTGTTACATATGTTAGATAAGATAAGAGTCAGCTTGGGTCTTGCAACAAAATGCTCAAGATATTGTTTTAAAGCCCCTAAAAATGCAAAGTACCTGGCGACTTATGAACTGCATTAATAGGCCCTTGGCAGCTAAGCCATCACGTGCCCTCTTTTTTTATAAAACTATGGGCTGCAACTTTAACAATGCCGGAAATGGAAAAAGCTTGTCGAAAACATAAAAAGAAGACTTGTATGGAAAACGTTGCTGGAAAACAAGGCTTTGCTCTCCAGCAACTATTTCCATATAAATCTTCTTAATTTTCCAAAAGTTCAAACTGATATAGAAACTTACTCTTTAATGCTAGGGACCTCAAACTTTGCCATTTTGGTATTTTCGAGGTGTTCGTTCCATTTCTGGCATTCTTTAAGTTATAGCCCATCACTGGAAAAGTTGAAAATTTACAGAGTATGTAAATAACATGTAATTAACATGTAAATCATCAAAAAGAGACTGTAAAGATTAATTTACATGATTTTTCCCCATTTATATGTTTGTGGAGTTCCATGTAAAAAACATGTAAATATTTCCAGTGAAACATGTAAATAATGGAGGTAACACTGTTAATTTTTCTAAGGAAAGGGACAAGATCATGTAAATGACATGTAAATTGTTCCTGCCAATACTGTAAATAGCCTGTAAATTTCTTGTGATTTGACCATGAAACCCGCAAATAACATGTAAATTTCTTACAGGGAGGATTTCAAATCACTGTAAATAACATGTAAATCAAAAAAGGGAGCCTGTAAAAAAAAAACATGTAAATCGAAAAAGGGAGCCTGTAAATAAGATGTAAATCGAAAAGGGGAGCTTGTAAATAAGATGTAAATCGAAGAAGGGAGCCTGTAAATAACATGTAAATCCCAAAAGGGAGCCTGAAAATGACGTGTAAATCCAAAAAGGGAGCCTGTAAATAAGATGTAAATCAAAAAAGGGAGCCTGTAAATAGCATGTAAATCGAAAACGGGAGCCTGTTAAACAACATGTAAATAGAGAAAGGGAGCCTGTAAATAACACATGCAACTCTACTGAAATCAGTCACATGGGAATGATGCAAGTCTCATTCAACTTCCAATATGGCAAAAGTGATGATCATTTGATTATCCAGCTTTTGAATGAGTTTACAAGATGGTAAAGCCTGCAGTAATTCAGCAAATAATTAATATATAAATCATCTAGTAGAACAACAGGATTTCATAACACTTCAAAAATACGGGCAAACCAAAACTGTGGATGAAACTGCGTAATTTGACAACATTCGGCACTTATGGCGTCTACGTACTTGACAGGTTTGGAGTGTTGTTCGAGGAGCGAAGTATGAAACAATAGTGTCTTTAAAGCAATTTATAAGGTGCTGGAAAACAATTTTGTATGAAAATGTGACACGCTAGCAGACCAAAAAATGAATACATTTATTTAAAAGAAACCGGCTCAACAAATACTTCTGATCGTGGGAAACACTTATGGCCCAGCCATCAAATTTTAAGAGACAACTCATCACTCAAAGGGGAGAATGTCGCAAGTACGCACTATGGCTCAAACACTGCCTAAGCTAATAAATTATTTTATTACATGGCTGTATCTCACTAGAACTGGATACTGAATTCATGAATTTGATTGACTGAAATCAATATTGACAGCTGTGAAGATTTTAGATCTAGCCTGATAACATTTTATTGTGAAAAAGTTTCAAACTAAAATACAAATATTGATTATTTTCGTCTCAAAATATTTGTGGAAGTGCCAAAAACACCTGACAAAAATAAAAAAACCCTGAAGAGGACAAGCAAACTTTCACATATTTAAGTTCAGCTCATCGCAGTTCACAAGAAATATGTCAGCTAGTAAAACCAGTTACATTAGTTCAATATCATTTTTCTTGTTTGCTTATAATTGACATCTTATTAACCAAGCTTATTCTGCATGAGAGAATCTTGACCTTAGTTGTGTGTAGAGACCTAACACAGCAACGTCGGTCAAGATTCTCCCATACATGTATGGATTAATCCTGCTCGGTTAATAAGAACCAAGTTCTGGTACTACATAATTGTAAAGACAGCGTTTGCTTTCTATGATGAAAACTCATACTGAGAGCTGCTATACTGGACAATAATTATCAACGTAATTATCTAGTAAGATATTTAGTTTTAACGGTAATACACTAACACAGGTAGCTAATATTTCGAAACATTTAATAAAATAATGGCTGAAGTACTGCAGTTGAATTTATGCCATAGAGCTGCCAAAGCATATCAAAGTGTTAAAGGTCTCCATGTTAGAGTGTAATGCACCAGGCTCCTTATAGTCACAAGTACTGTAGACTTCTCAGTTGTTTCTTTATTCCTTCTAAAGTATCAAAACCAAGGATTATGCATGTCTTGACCACTCTCAATTTTACTTCATCCTACAAGCAAAATAAAACATTTTGTTAAATATGTAAGTTACATTTGTGTTAAACAGGCTTTTAGCTGGATAGGCAACCACATATCCTATGGACGGCCATTTTCTATAAAAAGGCATTTCGTTTTCGTTTTTTTTTTTGCTCTTTCCTTTTTGATTAAATGTTGCTCAGAAGATAAGCTAGAATCAGCAAAATCGATGATACTAATTGAAAAATTGATCACAATTAATTACTTGTGATGAATCCTACACCTACAGATTTGTGATAATTATCATTAAAGTGCACCTAACCCCAAAATACTTTTTTGTGCTTACAGAAATCTTTACACCTGTTCAAAACGCACTGCGCCTTTTTAAACTACATCTTGACTTTTTGTAGGCTGTAAAAGTTTCAAAAATCTAGCCATCATCTGTCCCACGACTGAGCTAGTAAGGGGCATGAGTCTATTCCTGATTTGACGTCACAAACTTCTTTGCATGCATGTTTACAAAGACTTATGACAATACAAATAAGTCTGTGACATGGCTAGATTTTGAAACTTTTACAGCCTACAAAAAGTCAAGATTTAGTGTTAAAAGGCGCAGTGCGTTTCGAACAGGCGCAGAGAATTTTTTAAGCGAAAAAAGTATTTTGGGGTTAGATGCACTTTAAAAGCCCTTTTCACAGTCAACTTTGCTCATTTGCATTACAATAAATTCTAGCATGTATGCGAGGCAACTTCCAGCTATTTTGTACTTTTAGCCGGTAATAAAGTTTTTACTTACTTACTTAGCCCAAAATTGCCTTGCATCCACGTTGGATTACATTGTATGTATGTATGTATGTATGTATGTATGTATGTATGTATGTATGTAGGTAGGTAGGTAGGTAGGTAGGTAGGTAGGTAGGTAGGTAGGTAGGTAGGTAGGTAGGTAGGTAGGTATGTATGTATGTATGTATGTATGACCTTTATTTAAACACGATTAAAATTAAAGCTACAAGCTTGTGGGGTCGTAATTCAAATGAGAAAAGTAACTGTGAAAAGGGCTATTTAACAATTATCCTGCGAAATCGCGCGGAATATCGTCTGATACTTAGCCGACGAGGCCGTAGGCCGAGTCGGCTAAAATCAGACGATATTCCGCGAGATTGAGCAGGATAATTGTTTTATTATTCAACAAATTGATAACAAAATTGATTTCCAAGCTCGTAACATTTTTAAACCTTTCTGTCGACATTTTTTCACTTCACTTTTTCTTCCCACGTACTAAGCTACGTATATCGCCGGATATCTGTCACCTACGGATGACAGATATCGAGAGCGTCATGACCATATTTGGATAGTGTTACAATTTGTTGAATAATAAT
>JAHPZR010050002.1:7500-20298 GCA_019787425.1 Platygyra sinensis | reverse complement strand
ATATTTTGTTGAGTTTTTGAATCCGTGCGCGCGCTTAAAAATGACGTGGCACGCGCGTGACCAATGAATAGCGTGCGCACTAGAGATGCGCAGTAGCAATGGGCGCGAACGTCCTTAAAGGGACACTATCACGAAAAAAGGACCGAGAAAGTAGTTTGAAATGAAGTAATAATCATAAAATGTAACCTCAACAAGACGAGCGCATCGAAGAGATTAGCGAAACTTTTCTCAATTTGTCCATGGCTGTATGATTTTGCCGGTCGCGTTTTTACATGAAGAAAGGTCATGTAGCAAGTCAACGCACTCAACTCGTTTTTTGTAAACTGCAAATAAACATCGTATTGACTAATCTTGTGGCGGAACACGACAAAAGCCGCATGAGTAATGCAAGAACAAGGCCACGGTAAGTCCGTGCCTGAATATGCTCGTCAGTAAAATATTGTTATATGCAATGTTATGGTGGAAATTTTTCTGATTTTATACACTAGTGGATATCATATTTACAAAACTATCCTGATAGCAAAATAACAAATATATCAGAGTGATTCTCACAGAACATGCGTGAGCGAAGAGAACCTGATAGTGTCTGAAGATCAAGAAAGAAAACCAACGAGTATAGGTCCGCTCACGGGTGTAAAGTGTAAACCGCAAAGAAACGCTCATAAAAGCGCGACCCTTCCAGTCTCCTGAATCGATTTCTTTATGAAAAAAAATCCTGCTATGTTGCTGGTTCCATTACTTTTCAGACCTTTCCTGATTTTCTGAACCTTTCTGAAAGCTGCCGGGGGAAAGGTGTGTTTGTCCAGTTGCTTTGAAATTAACACCAAGTTTGAGGGCAAAGGGGCAAAACCAAAGTTGATTGAGAACGATGCAAACGGATTTGTGAAAGCTTTATATTAATTCTCACATCTTTGAATTTTCGACCTGTCCAAAAATCAAAATCTTACTCATGCGCAAAATAATGATTGTGTTCCCTGAAACAAATTAAGAGAATTGAAAGAATACGATTTTGGATGAATTCTGATTTTACAATAAACTTCATGATTTTTCCGACAACATTTCGGCAATGGGGTGACTCTTCATCCATCAGACCGCAGCGTTTGGTAGGAGTTAGGTTTCTTGCTTCAGTGAAAAACGTTTGATTATCGTTTGTAGCTTTTCTAATTTTTCTGCCAACTCGGCAGGATTGTGGAGACATGTTCACATTGCAGTGATCCCCATGTCATAGATTATTCTCTTACAGTGGATTTCAGGAGAAAATTCAGAAATAAATGTTAAAGCTCTCGTCAAAGAATTGTGATATTTCTAATCCCCTACTGTTATTGCATCAGAGTAAGTCTCGGGAAAATTCAGTAAGGGAGCGATAAAATGTTTTCCTACCAAACTGCTTGAACTCATTCACTCATTGCTTCGCGTTTACAAGATAAAAAGGATTCTAATGATAAGTATCAATCAATGAATTTTTCTTCTTTTTCGGTTCTTGCCTGACAGCCTACCACGTGATATGCAAATAACTGCCTGCTCATGCTATTACTGTCCGACAGTGATTTTGATGCTATACTTTGCTCATGCGCAGTTGAGCAAATTCTAAAATTTGGCAGCTTGTTTAGCAAGGTTGTCAGAAAGCAGTTTGATTTATCCACAAGACCAATGGAAACAACCCCACAAATCAGTAAACATGCATATGATACATGTAAAACATTGGAACCTGGTTTATGTGTATACGAACACCAAATATGTCCTTATTACCGGGATGTCGCGGGCTGGTAGAATGATTGACAAAGTTGCATGTTTTATTCATAGAAATACTAAACCTTAAAATTCTTAGCAACTTAAAACGATATAGAACGTGTTGCTGTTACGTTAGTTTTAGCATAAGATGCTTGACCCTCATTCGCTCCGACGAAGGGCTAGCGCTCGAAACGTCAGCTTTCGAATCTCTTTACGGTGGCTAATTCACATTATCAACTCAGTTGATAAAACCAATTATCCTCATTCAAATAGTCATTAGTCTCAAACAAACAGCAGAGGGAAGACGTTGATAATCTTGCCACGGTATTACGTTTCTCAGTGTACTTAGTGTTATATAGTAACCAAATCAATGCGCGCACTCTGATTGGTCAATCAGCTATGGTTTATTGTGCCGGTAAGCTCATGGAAAAAGCGCCCGTCTTTTGAATTATATAAAGACTAATAGACCACAAGTTTCTATTGTTTAGAGGCAGGATAAACCACTTGGTATGTTGGAAGAACACTCGAATTCCTCTCGTGTTCCACGAACATCCCGCCTTGTTTATCAGCCTATAAACTGTAGAGACTTGTGGTCTATTGATTAAATACAAATACGTTAACGATTAGCACATGATCGTGGCATGTGCGGTGCACAAGATAACTGAAGTCCGCACTAAGCAGGTGCCCTAAAGCGTGGTTCCCAGTCTGTATGAGTGTTTCTTGGCAAAGAAACGTTTCATAACGCGAGAATGCCCGACAGCTGATTCGGACGTTGTGTAATACGGGACACCAATAAAGAAAATGTTTTTAAGGTTACACATGTATATTATGAAGTGATCTAACATTTACCTGCCGTGATTCTTTCAGATTGCTATTGCCAAGATCGCTGTTCCTCGCATGGCTTGTAATGTAATTGACCGTGCGATCCAGGTGCATGGTGGGAAGGGTGTATGTCAAGATACTCCGCTGGCTAGTTTCTACTCTCAAGCACGTTGTCTACGCATTGCGGATGGGCCAGATGAGGTTCACCTGGAGGCAGTGGCTAAATTAGAGCTTAAAGAAGCACTAACATCTAAAATGTAGACCTCTTTTAACCGTCCGGCATTATTATAGTGCTTTTCACTGGTATAGGTAACACGCAGCTGATGGTGTTATTTTGTGAACATACAGTTGTTACGAAGATCCTCTGTAAACCATTGTAAATGTATCGCCGTGTTTTATAAGTAGCTCGTTTCAAAGATGTAAGTGTTTTCGACGATCTGAATCAGGGCCGTACATAGCGGGGGGCAGGGGGGGCAGTTGCCCCCGCCAGGAAAACTAATAGGGGTGAAAACAAAACGTCCGACTAGAAACCCTGTGAAGGTTTGTGGAGTTTGCCCCCGCAGACAAAAAATCCTAGGTACGGCCCCGTGAATGATAGATGGTTGAAACGGTCCAACCTCGTTCCCAGGGCCTCTTCGCTGGCTTGGCCAGGAAGGAGGTCCTGGGAACGAGGTTGGAAACGGTCATTATTCAGCTTATATTTTTTTAGGGATATCTCTTTGGACATTAGTGGCTCTACTCAGAATAGCGATTTTTTGTTATGTAGCCTTTTCTTCAGATACAAATACAGCAAGAACAGCGATAAATATAACTACACAACCTCACAAACATGAGAAATCGTATATACGCTTATCTTTAGACTGACGTAATGAATTGAATAAAGAAATCACACTCCTGTACCAATATTTTTCGGTCTGATTAAAGAGTTTGGGATCAATATCAGTATCTGGGCAACTGCGCACCTACCCCTCCCCTAACCCAACAGTAACACTAACTTATTAACTTATTATAACGTTGGGTAAGGGGAGGGGTAGGTGCGCAGTTGCCCAGATACTGATATTAATCCAGAGTTTGAACGCCACCATCTTGGTTTTCTATGAACAACGAAATTGAGAATTAGGACAGTTACGTGAATAAATTGGTGGCGAAATTAACTGAAAAGGATGGATTAGTTCAAGTTGTGAGCCTACACACATAAGTCATTTTGATATTTCTTTCTTTCTTTCTTTTCTTTTTTTGTTTTGTTTTATTTTTCTGAGTCGATACCAGTTTATTTTTGTTGAATTTAATTTTTGAAAATTTAATTTTACATATTTTTCTCTTACTTATGTTAATTATTCCATGTTCCGGAATGTTTTGGGATGTTCCGAAATGTCCCATGTTCCTGGTTTTATCGATGGCCTTGATAAGATGGGTCACGTGATCTGTTGTGAATGTTTCACGGTTAATTTTTCTCATTATCGTTACAATGTAATCCAACGTGGATGCGAGGCAATTTCGGGCTAAAACCACAAAATAGCCCGAAATTGCCTCGTTAATTGTACTTGTTAAATGTACTTTTAGTCAGTCACTTTTATCATGAGCCTCCGGCTCGGGAGATTGGGCAACCACTCCCCGTGTACCTGACGGTAAATAAATTATACTTATACTTATACTTATACATGTTAGATTTTACTGTAATGCCAACATGGAAAGCTAACCGTGAAAAGGGCTATTGAAAATGGGTTGGCGAGATGTCCAATAACCGATATATATTGAAATGCTATGGCAGTCGTCTTGATTGTCCCTTATGTGGTTCTACCCAGAATGGGTGACAGGGATGTATTGTTTTAGAGATAAATAGTAAAACAGGTCACGTGACATATTTTGTGTCTAAATATGTTGCCAAGGGAATAAAAAATTTCAGCATTCCGGCCAAGGATATCTACTACAGTCAACTCTCTCGTAAGCGGACACCCTCGGGAATTGAAAAACGTGTCCGTTAGTAGAGCTGTCCGCTTACGAGAATTATTCCCGTAAGCGGACACCAAAGAAAAATAGGGTGGATGTCCGCTTACGGGAGAGTTAATTAGCGGGTGTTAATTGTGTTTTATTGCGTAGACAAAAATAGCAACTGAAGATATAAAGCGAAACTCTTTATTGATGTAAAAAGCGATCCCCGCTGTTCTGTTGCTCTGTTAAAGGTCATATTTTTGTTGATTTATTGCAAATTAAAGACAAATTTCATTGCCAAGAGTCAATTACGTACATGGTGTGTCCGCTTACGAGAGAGCGTAAACAAAAGAAAAATCCAATTTTCATTTTCAAAAGTGTCCGCGTCCGCATACGAGAGAGTGTCCGTTTACGGGAATGTGTAAATAGAAAGTTTGACTGAGAGGTAAAAACGGGGATTTAAAAAGCCGTCCGTAAGTAGAGCTGTCCGCTTACGAGAGTGTCCGTTAGCGGAGAGTTGACTGTATAAATAAAGGCAAATGATAACTGATATCTTATACTTCGCTGAAGATGACCATTCCCACCTTATTTGAGTTTTTGAGTTATTTTTTTGTAAAAAAATACCTCTTAGTCGGCGCGTCGAGTATGTTGTGGACGGGTCAATGGATCAGTGAGTGAGTCAGTGAGTGAGAGATGTATGTATGTCACACCAATCGGATCGGATCTACTATAAACAGCCAATCAAATTTCTTGTTTTAAAGGTAAATGATATATGAGAAGATTTGATCCTGATACAGTTCAGAACGGCCATATTTATTCTTCTATAAAAGACGAGGAAGTGTTCATATACTGGGTTTACTTGGGCATTTTCTGTGGGTTAGGTTGAGGATTTTAGTTGGACGAGATGAGCCTTGAGGTTTGAAACAGTGCGTGAGCTAGTTGTACGCAAATGAACGAGATGTTGTTATTTTTAGATACAGAGGTAACTTGACATTTTTGTTTTTCACACGAAGTAAATTCAATTAGACTTCAGGCATCGTTGCTTCTAGTTCTAAGGAAATGTTTTAGGGGAGACGAGACTATTTTGATTTGAAAGAGTTCGAACGTTTACAATAGGCACAGGTAACGATTGTATTGTTCCTGTATATTTTAATTTTTTAGTTACAAACGGTAATTTGACACTTTTGTTTTTCACATGGGAGTAAATTCAATTAGATCTAACAAATCGTCAGCACCTGTTCCCACGAAATGCTTCTATTTTTAGTTACAAATGGTAACTTGACACTTTTGTTTTTCTTGTCGGAGAAAATCGTTCGCACGAGATGTTTGCTATTTTTAGTTATAAATGGTAACTTGACACTTCTATTTTTGATATGGGAATAAATTCAATTGGAGCTTACAGATTGTCGGCTATTGTTTCCAGGATATTAAACAAAAAAGAAGCTTTCATTTCTAAACTGTTTTTACGTACTGCAGTTTATAGCTTTATTTGATGACATTTTTTTTCTCTTTCTTTCTATTTTCGGTGAAGTAGTGCTGTTTTGTGAAAAGGGTAGACTTACGACTCATATAAAATGCGAAAAGTTCTCTTAACGGCTTGAGTATTTTTTAGCAAAAATTCCTCTTGGGGTTGAAAGGGCTATAAGATCGGTGAGTGATGGGGAGTTATGCATGTGCGCATGTCACACCAATCACAGTGTGGGTTGTATCAAAGAACGAATCAAATTGCCTGTTAGAAAATAAGGTGATATCTATAGTAATTTGGAGACGTGTCAGGTAACTGTAGTTTGTTTAGTAAAACATTTTACATGTCATCAATTTAATTCTGCTATCTCTGAAACCTTTCAATTCACAAAAAAATAACTCTTGCGCGCCTTGCGTGCCTATGTTTACTATTGCCAAAATTATGAAATCATGACACACGATACCACCATAAAAATATCTTAAGCGATTTTAAGGACTTGAAATCCCTATTGATATTTACGTTTGGTCTACCTGGGGCTAGAAACAGCGTTCTTTCTATAGGAGAAAGGTCTAAACTTTTTTTGGATTCTTACCAAGAAGCTAGCCATGCCTAAGATGCTTGAGTTTAGGTAAACAGCACTAGAACCGGGCTCCGGTAACTGCCTCCTCCACAGGATTTTCTTATATTTTTTCGTTGCGCAAAGAGCGATTGTGAGACTGTAAGTGAGCAAAAGGGCGCGATCGGGAGCTAGTATAGCCTGCGTTGCAGACGAAACTTAACCCCGTAGGACTATACGGGGTTTAGTTTCGTCTGCAACGCAGGCTAGAGCTAGTAGCGAGTGAGGAAAACTGCCCATGATTCCCAGTGTCCCTAGTTAATTATTATACGTTATATTTTCACGCGGGCGACTGGGGACCAGGCAGGTCCGGCAATGTGATACACTGCGGCGCTATTTCCACTTCGCGTAAACAGGTGCGCTGGCAAGTGATTCCACGCATTTCTTTTTTATTAGCATTAATAGATAAATTACACTATACAATGACAAGATAATATTACAAATGCAATAAAAGCTTAACAAGTGTAAGTTAACAAGCTCACAACGCATTTCTCAATTTCACGTCTTTACAGACTTTACAGGACAAAAAAGCGGGGAAGGAAATTTTTTAGGACGAGCGTTTTTTTCTATTTGCATTCAACAACAGTAAACTTTGGATCAAGCAAATGATCTACAGTGAAGATAGTCAACTACTACATGTGAACAGTGATCATCGCAGTAAATTTTCCAATTTAAGCAATTGGAAAGAAGAAGCCTGAAAAAAAATCGGCAGGGCTTCAACGGGATTCGAACCCGTGACCTCCGCGATACCGGTGCGATGCTCTACCAACTGAGCTATGAAGCCACACGTTGGGAGCGAGGTCAATTTATTGAGTTCATATTTTTCCCGTGCAGTGAAGTGATGTGAAGAATATATGAAATAATTCATATTTGTACTGCGGTTGTAGATACATGTGAATTATTTCATATATTCTTCACATAGTCAACTACTAGTACTCAAAAATTCTATCAGTGACTAAAGGACACTGATCAGCGGTGTTAGGCGCCCTGTGACTACTGCTCTTTGGGATCTGGGATCTTTTTTGGACCCTGTGTTCAAATAGCCCATAATACATTTGTGAGATGGTAGGCTGCTCAAAATTTGAGTCCTTCAATGATACTGACCAGCGATGGCAGATTTTGTTGTTTGTCTGGTTGGTTGGCACTACAGAAGGGGAAAGGGAAGGAAAAAACCGGCAGGCTGCTTTAGATTATGGGCACTGAGCTACTTCTTTTCAGGGAGCTCTGTCCTTAAACTCTTGAAAACAGCTCAGTTTCGAATTAGCCCTAAGTGACTTGAAGACAACCGTATTGTAAGTGATGTTTGACTTTCTTATTTCTTGACTCTATACTTCTCATGAACATCTCCTGATCGTCGGGCTTGTTTGAAACTGAACATCCTGGCTGTGTTTTTAGGAATAGCCTTTGGTATGTTGATTTTCAGCGAAATAAAAGGACAAGTGAACGACCACAAAAGAATGGACAGCTTACTGTTGAGTTGTTTTTGTGCTGTTGGAAAAGAAAATGTTTACACTCCTACCAATAAAGGGACAAATTTCCCTCTCCCAGCCAGCAAGTTGCAGTGCATTTTTATTACAATGAGCAGCCTGTGATGTGAGGGGAGGGGAGGGAGGGGGACACAGAGCTCGCATGCAGGCTGCATTCCAAGTGTAGTCTCCTTCGCAGCCGTTTTTTGGGATGTCGCGCAATGCTCTCCTGGACAATCATCACTTTAAAATTGGACCGTGACTGAATATTGTGGTACCCTAGTCAGGTTGAAACGTCGGGAGTTTTGAAAATTAACTGCGATGGTCATTGTTCGCTTTCATCTAAGACCGCAGTTCAAAAAGGAATTATTTTCGTATACACTTCACACCATTTCACTCCTCACGGGAGATATGAACTCAATAAATTGACCTCGCTCCCAATGTGTGGCTTCATAGCCCAGTTGGTAGGGCATCGCACCGGTATCGCGGAGGTCATGGGTTCGAATCCCGTTGAAGCCCTGATTTAATTTTTTCAGTCTTCTTCTTTCCAATTCCTTAATTGGAAAATTTACTGCACAGTATTACAGTTTATGCGAAAATTAGATTTATTGCGCGGCATAATGTTCACGTATTCCATCCCTAAACAACAGGCTTTTAAATATCTTTGATATTTCTAACTTATCACGCACCCTTCACTCTTCACTGGAGCCAGATAGTTTACGAGCAGATACTAATACAGACACGGAAGCTAAGAACACAGTAATGAGGGTTTCACCTTGACTAGATGTACGCAGCACCCCTTTTTGCGATAAGCTGTGTCATTTAATTTTGGCTTGTTTGGATTGAAAGACTTTATTCTAGTTTTCATGTAGCCCGCGTGGCAGGCGGCGCAGGCCATAGAAAGGGAGGAAAGTCGTAGAAACGGAAGTGAAGTACCTACCGCGGTCCTCCCGCGTCCGATCTTCTCGCGCTTCACGCGCTCGACTTTCCCCTTTCCCTCCCTTCGGACGCCAGCCACGCAGGCTATAAGTTTCATGGCCCATGGCTTCAAGTTCGTTTCTTCAAAGGGATAGAAATCGGTAACGGCAGACCAATGGATATGGTGTTTTTAAAAGAGCGCGGTGTTATAATTTGTTAAATATCGGCTGATTTTGGTCATTTTTTTCTATTGGGAGGAAGGTGATAGCATGCTCTTCAGTCTCAGACCCGTTAAGTAATGGAATCTGAACCATTATTTTATTATAACGTATTTTACAACATACACTTTGCTTGATTCTCACCAGCAACACTGTTGTTCAACTGTGACTGTTGCTACCAGGCAAAGAGAAGGAGAAAGACCGTTACACGGCCCAAAGAGTGGAGGAAGGAAGAACCGGCGAGAACAGAGAAAGATTGGAAAGAGATCCAGGTGGTACAAACACGGCAGAAATGAGGCATTAATCTCCGTGCCGGCTACACTGAATTCACAGCTACAGAAGAAGTATCAAAAGGAGATAAAGCAGTTTCAAGATCGATGTAGTAGAAAAGGCGGGAATTGGGAATTGCAATTAAGAGATTGCTCCAGATTGCTCCAGAAGTCTGATCCATTCAAACCGCGACAGTGTGAGCGACAAGAGTGCTCAAATAAATATTTCTTGCCTTTTCTGTCCGACCCATCGGCTTCGGCTCATGGGCTCCCGACCCGTAGCCCTTTCGGTTATAAATTCGTGTCCTATATACACCAAATGGAGAAACCTCATAAAAATTCCAATACCATATATGGAACTACACGTCATTTGGAGTCATTAGACGTAACTTCACATCACTAAACAACACTAGACATTATTATACATCATTTGACGTTATTAGACATTGTTCACAATCAACAGACATCATATTCCATAACTTCACATCATTCATCATCACTAGGCATCATTCACCATCACTAGACATCATTCATCATCACTAGACGTAATTCACCATCACTATACGTAATTCACCATCACTAGACATCATTCACCATCACTAGAAGTAAGTCACCATCACTAGACGTAATTCACCATCACTAGACGTAATTACCATCACTAGACGTACTTCACCATCACTATACGTAATTCATCATCACTAGACATCATTAACCATCACTAGACGTAACTCACCATCACTAGACGTAATTCACCATCACTAGACATCATTCACCATCAGTAGACATCATTCACCATCACTGGACATCATTTACCATCACCAGACTTCATTCACCGTCACTACACATCATTCGCCATCACTAGACATCATTCACCATCACTAGAAGTAAGTCACCATAACTTGACGTAATTCACCATCACTAGACGTAATTTACCATCACTAGACGTACTTCACCATCACTATACGTAATTCATCATCACTAGACATCATTAACCATCACTAGACGTAACTCACCATCACTAGAGGGAATTCACCATCACTAGACATCATTCACCATCATTAGACGTAATTCACCATCACTGGACGTGATTAACCATCACTAAAGGTAATGCACCATCCGTAGAAGTTATTTACCATCACTAGACATCATTCACCATCACTAGACATCATTCACCATCACTTGACGTAGTTCACCATCACTAGACATCATTCACCATCACTAGACATCATTCACCATCACTAGACATCATTCACCATCAGTAGACATCATTCACCATCACTGGACATCATTCACCATCACCAGACTTCATTCACCGTCACTACACATCATTCGCCATCACTAGACATCATTCACCATCACTAGACGTAATTCACCATCACTAGACATCATTCACCATCACTAGACGTCATTCACCTTCACTACACATCATTCGCCATCACTAGACATCACTAGACATCATTCACCATCACTCGACGTAATTCACCATCACTAGACGTAATTCACCATCACTGGACGTAATTCACCATCACTAGACATCATTCACCGTCACTACAGATCATTCGCAATCACTAGACATCATTCACCCTCACTCGACATCATTCACCATCACTGAACGTGATTCTCAATCACTCGACGTAATTCACCATCAGTAGACATCATTCACCGTCATTACACATCACTCGCCATCACTAGACATCATTCACGATCACTCGACGTAATTAATTATCACTAGACATCATTCACCATCACTAGACGTAATTCACCATCACTGGATGTAAATCACCATTACTTGGTGTAGGTGGTGATGAAACGAAATGGCGGGGTTTTTTTTTCGAGACTTCGTCGGGCAAAGAAAATCGAGAATTTATGGTGGTTCCCTATTAAAAGATACCGGTATAGATTTCCGATGAAACTTGGTATGTTGTACAACGAGATGCAACAAATAAGCGCGATTATTTTGTGATGCGGCGCGTGATATCACAGAGGGTTTGACTTTCTTTGATTGTTTATTCATCTACGTTCCAGAAAAAATGTCTTCAAATACCCTGCATTATTTGATCCTTTTAACAAAGGATACATAATTTGGACTTGCGCTGTTGGGCCCGGTAGGTCTCTATCTGTAGCATTTATTTCATTTGCCTAACAAGTAGCCATAGATTTCTGTCAGTGTTTTTCTCAGTTACTGAGGATATTGTTCTCATTGAATTTATAAAATAAAAAGTGGGAGTCACATTTCTCGTTTAAGAGAAAGGAGTATATATCTCGCCATCGAGCTTAGTTTGGGGGAAATATCTTTACGTTTTGTACGCGCACACGCTTATGTGCCAACCTCGTTCCCAGGGTTGCTTATATGCGCGCACTAATATATGACGCAAAAATCGTGCGCAGTAGGAATGCGCAATGCAAAACTAAAGGAATCACTTTGAGGTGGCCCAACACAGTTTTTGTGCGCCCTCTTGCTAACGCAGTTCAGTCCGCACACAAGTATCGCATAAAAACAAACATGGCATCAATACAGCGATCATTTTATTTGCTCAATCTCCGCGCTATATATCTGTTCTATATAGGGGTTAGGTGCATTTTAGGTATCTGCCAAGTAACAGCGAAGTATCGGCGAAGTATCACTAAACTAAAGTCTGCATCATTCGAGACAGTCATCTCGACCGATATATCGACCGAGTTTCGCCGACCCGAGTGTCGACCGGCTATTGACCGAGTGTCGACCCAGTGACGACCGACTATCACTCGAGACTACCTTAGTAAACATGATCCAAATGCATAAGGTTGAGCCTGAACCAAGTTACGGCGAATCATGTAAATACTATATATAGTAGTAGATTATTTCGATATCACTACTACTATATATACCTTTCATTTGAATACTTACCGCGAATTCACTACCTAAATTACCCCAATCTGCTCCCGTGCTGGCCTCGTAGCTCAGTCGGTAGAGCACCGGTAGATCTGTTCCGGACGTCGTGGGTTCAAACCACACTGGGGCCAAATTTTCTTTGGTCCGTGGGGACTCCCAAATTTCCTTTAAAAGGGTAGTAACCCAGGGGGATTTGGTGTATCGGCAGTATTGGCTACTACCGGCACCTTAACAATTAATTTAAATAGCATTATTTCATGTAAATACTGTCCACTTCATTAATCAGGGATAGTACTTCAATCAGTCGCACGGAGTTTGTTTACACTGACGATAAACGAGTTTGTTCTTGTACTCTGTTTTTGATAAGTCCGAAATCAGATAACGGGGTTGGTTTAAGGTGTAAGAAAAGAACGATGAGTTCCAAAAAGCAGGGAATAGCCCTTTTCACGGTTAACTCTGCTCATTTGCATTACAATGAAATCTAGCACG
>JAHPZR010050002.1:0-2500 GCA_019787425.1 Platygyra sinensis | reverse complement strand
GGCAGATACCTAAAATGCACCTAACCCCTATATAGAACAGATATATAGCGCGGAGATTGAGCAAATAAAATGATCGCTGTATTGATGCCATGTTTGTTTTTATGCGATACTTGTGTGCGGACTGAACTGCGTTAGCAAGAGGGCGCACAAAAACTGTGTTGGGCCACCTCAAAGTGATTCCTTTAGTTTTGCATTGCGCATTCCTACTGCGCACGATTTTTGCGTCATATATTAGTGCGCGCATATAAGCAACCCTGGGAACGAGGTTGGCACATAAGCGTGTGCGCGTACAAAACGTAAAGATATTTCCCCCAAACTAAGCTCGATGGCGAGATATATACTCCTTTCTCTTAAACGAGAAATGTGACTCCCACTTTTTATTTTATAAATTCAATGAGAACAATATCCTCAGTAACTGAGAAAAACACTGACAGAAATCTATGGCTACTTGTTAGGCAAATGAAATAAATGCTACAGATAGAGACCTACCGGGCCCAACAGCGCAAGTCCAAATTATGTATCCTTTGTTAAAAGGATCAAATAATGCAGGGTATTTGAAGACATTTTTTCTGGAACGTAGATGAATAAACAATCAAAGAAAGTCAAACCCTCTGTGATATCACGCGCCGCATCACAAAATAATCGCGCTTATTTGTTGCATCTCGTTGTACAACATACCAAGTTTCATCGGAAATCTATACCGGTATCTTTTAATAGGGAACCACCATAAATTCTCGATTTTCTTTGCCCGACGAAGTCTCGAAAAAAAAACCCCGCCATTTCGTTTCATCACCACCTACACCAAGTAATGGTGATTTACATCCAGTGATGGTGAATTACGTCTAGTGATGGTGAATGATGTCTAGTGATAATTAATTACGTCGAGTGATCGTGAATGATGTCTAGTGATGGCGAGTGATGTGTAATGACGGTGAATGATGTCTACTGATGGTGAATTACGTCGAGTGATTGAGAATCACGTTCAGTGATGGTGAATGATGTCGAGTGAGGGTGAATGATGTCTAGTGATTGCGAATGATCTGTAGTGACGGTGAATGATGTCTAGTGATGGTGAATTACGTCCAGTGATGGTGAATTACGTCTAGTGATGGTGAATTACGTCGAGTGATGGTGAATGATGTCTAGTGATGTCTAGTGATGGCGAATGATGTGTAGTGAAGGTGAATGACGTCTAGTGATGGTGAATGATGTCTAGTGATGGTGAATTACGTCTAGTGATGGTGAATGATGTCTAGTGATGGCGAATGATGTGTAGTGACGGTGAATGAAGTCTGGTGATGGTGAATGATGTCCAGTGATGGTGAATGATGTCTACTGATGGTGAATGATGTCTAGTGATGGTGAATGATGTCTAGTGATGGTGAATGATGTCTAGTGATGGTGAACTACGTCAAGTGATGGTGAATGATGTCTAGTGATGGTGAATGATGTCTAGTGATGGTAAATAACTTCTACGGATGGTGCATTACCTTTAGTGATGGTTAATCACGTCCAGTGATGGTGAATTACGTCTAATGATGGTGAATGATGTCTAGTGATGGTGAATTCCCTCTAGTGATGGTGAGTTACGTCTAGTGATGGTTAATGATGTCTAGTGATGATGAATTACGTATAGTGATGGTGAAGTACGTCTAGTGATGGTAAATTACGTCTAGTGATGGTGAATTACGTCAAGTTATGGTGACTTACTTCTAGTGATGGTGAATGATGTCTAGTGATGGCGAATGATGTGTAGTGACGGTGAATGAAGTCTGGTGATGGTAAATGATGTCCAGTGATGGTGAATGATGTCTACTGATGGTGAATGATGTCTAGTGATGGTGAATTACGTCTAGTGATGGTGAGTTACGTCTAGTGATGGTTAATGATGTCTAGTGATGATGAATTACGTATAGTGATGGTGAAGTACGTCTAGTGATGGTGAATTACGTCTAGTGATGGTGAATGATGTCTAGTGATGGTGAATGATGTCTAGTGATGGTGAATTATGTCTAGTGATGGTGAATTACGTCTAGTGATGGTGATTTACGTCTAGTGATGGTGAATTACGTCTAGTGATGGTGAATGATGTCTAGTGATGGTGAATGATGTCTAGTGATGGTGAATGATGTCTAGTGATGGTGAATGATGTCTAGTGATGGTGAATTACGTCTAGTGATGGTGAATTACGTCTAGTGATGGTGAATGACGTCTAGTGATGGTGAATTACGTCTAGTGATGGTGAATTACGTCTAGTGATGGTGAATTATGTCTAGTGATGGTGAATGATGCCTAGTGATGATGAATGATGTGAAGTTATGGAATATGATGTCTGTTGATTGTGAACAATGTCTAATAACGTCAAATGATGTATAATAATGTCTAGTGTTGTTTAGTGATGTGAAGTTACGTCTAATGACTCCAAATGACGTGTAGTTCCATATATGGTATTGGAATTTTTATGAGGTTTCTCCATTTGGTGTATATAGGACACGAATTT
>JAHPZR010050001.1:12500-19301 GCA_019787425.1 Platygyra sinensis | reverse complement strand
CAAAATGACTGCCTCCATTGTAAATGTGGAATTTTTTAAAGGCGTATAACATACATACACACATAACCTTTATTTTCTCTCAAATTTTAGCGTAGCTTGCAAGAGCTAATATCTTCGAGAAAACATAAAAATGGAAAGTATTATAGATATATATACATGTATCTATACAAAACAACTACAGTACAGCCCAAAAACAATGCACGCGCAAGAACTTGTTTTTGCGTCCGCAAGAAGAAGTTCTACTTGCGGTTGATTGCGGGTCGCTTGAGCTTGAGCTTACAATACATATTACATATCATTAGAAATTTAAACAGCAATTTTTACATATTTACGATTTTACATACATGTATTTTTAAGAGTCTGCATACGAGTCAAGCAGCCTTTCAGGACTGTGGTTATATCTGGTTCATTTCTGTAGCATGGAGCAGCCAGGAGTATTTCTACTCACCCTCCCCCCATTCCCGCTCCTTCAGGACCTAGGATGGGATGCTATAGAAGTCTGTCGCAGGGTCACCCCCAGCAGTAAATATGGCACTTAAACCAGCTAACATCAACATATTCAGAAGAAATAAACTGATCATATCGAGATTTCAGCTGTTTTTCTGATTCTTTATTAATGTAACTTTCTTCAATAAGAGACAACTGTCGGTGTACCTTTCTTTGCACTGTCATTGCCACTAACCATATTGTTGTGTCATCGCAACTAACCATATTGTTGCACACTTGTTCAAATAAAAATTCCACGAGCACGTCGGCCTAAGCGTCAATTTCTTTAACTTGCTAAGTTCCACGACTACGACAGTGCCCTAAATTACCGTAAACACCGGCGTATAAGCCGCACCTTTTTGCTCAAAATTTTTGTATCAAATCGGGGATGCAGCTTATCTGCGAGAACATCTGAAGACCATGCCATAAATTTGCATAAATTAACACTTTTCAGCAAAAATTTCACAATTTCATTAGATCTGTGTAGCAAAATGATAAGAACTCCACAAGACTATACCACAGTACGTTTACTTTTGCAAGTTTGGTGGCTCCTATGGCTAAAAGAGCCGTCTTCGTTCATATTAACCGGTTTAACGTTGCCTTTCTTGAGCAGCTGAATGTCACTTGGCAGGGAATCTCTTTCCACCAGAAAGTTGTTTACATTGCCGCTGATGGCCGCTCACTTTGACAGAAATCAATCCCTCAACGAGCGAGCGAAAATACGCATGGTAAACTGCATCGTTACCAGTACTCCCAACTGCTGATCAATTGCCTGGTTACTAAGCTACAAACGACCAAACCGAAACCGAAGCATTGTATGTAAATTCTATTGAGAAATGGTCAACATAATGAAAAATAATGGATTAAAAATACCAAAGAAAGATCAAATTTATGTCTAAGTCAGATTTTCATACCATTACAGAGCTAAAATTATAGGTAAGAGTTTTAGTATTCTCTGTTTAAATGTTAGTTAATGCGCGGGCTGGCCCGTCCAATTAGGAACTTTCAGAGGAAACAATGAATGTACATAACTGACATCTTTCTTAAGACTCCACTTTCGATTTATTTCAATTTCTTTGCAAATTTTTTTTTCCAAAATTTAAAAACTTGGAGTGCGGCTTATCTGCAAGTGCGGCTTTTTAAGCCGGTGTTTACAGTATGCTAGGTTTCGAACAAGTTTGAAATACATTAATCAAATTAATTTGCTGTTTAACTCCCTGCCAGGAGTCTTCAGGAATACCACTAACCTTAACTTTAAGGAAATCTCCACTAAAAGTTACCGTTTTTAACAATTGCCATTAATGTGAAATATTAAAATGCCCCTGAATTCATTAAGAAAAGATACGGTAGGTCCAAATATTTTTCTGGAAGCGCTGCTAGATCTGCTTCTTGTTTGCCAGTTTATTCTGACCGTGAAAAACAAAGTGTCAAGTTACCATTTCAAACTAACAAATAAAAATATCATGTTACATGAATCTGCAACAAAACAAGAAAATTTGATTCGAAGTTTATAGTAGATCGAATCCGACTAAGAGGTATTTTTTTTACAAAAAAATAACTCAACAAAAGTGTCAAGTTACCATTTATAACTAAAAATAGCAATATCTCGTTTTGTTTGTTTAAACATTTCCTGGGTACAAGTGGTGACGATTCATCAGCTCTAATTGAATTTACTCCCTTGTGAAAAAACAGAAGTGTCAAGTTACCATTTCTAACTAAAAATAGCAAACATCTCGGGGAAACAAGTGGTCACAATTCATCACCCCTAATTGAATTTACTCCCTTGTAAAATCAAGGGTGTCAAATTACCCTTTGTAACTAAAAATAAAAATTTATTGTTACATTTGCATACAAGAACAAAACAATTGTCACTTCCACTTATTTTGTATACGTTAAAACTGTTTCAAATCTAAATAGTCTCGTCTCCTCTAAAATATGTCCTTTGAACTAGACGCGACTATTCGTGGCCTCTAATTGAATTTAGTCATTGTGAAAAACAAAAGTATCAAGTTACCCTTTGTAACCTGAAATAAAATATATCTTCCCATTTGTTTACAACTGACTCATGAACTACTTCAAAACGCAAAACTCATCTCTTTCATAACTAGCCACCTTTAAATTAGAAAGTGCTTAAAGTGGTACTGTGACCAAAAAAACAATGCTTTTTTTTGGATTTCAAAACTATGTTAACTAAACACTAACTGACCCAAGTTTTAAGTTCTGATTTTAAAAAGGCACCTGTTTATTTTAACTGGAATTTTCTTATTTATTGGTCTGCCATTACTAACTTTAAAATCTTAAGAGAGCTGGGTGGAGGAGAAAATGACGTCAAAGACTCACTAGTTTAAGAATGTAATGCGTGTGTACGCAGCTGAATTAATGTGCAGCACAGAAGTTTCGGGCTTTCAGACTTTTAAACCCGTGTTTTGCATATATAATAAATTGCGTTTACATGCTGAAATCTTAAGCTAGTAAGTAAATGACCTCATTTTCTCTAGATCCAACCCTCTGATGTCCTGTCGGTCAGTTTAGAACGCGAGTAATGGCGGACCGTGAAACCCAAAACTTACACTCAAAATAAACAGCCTTCGGATAAAACTCAGAGTTCAAAATTTTGCCAGTTAGGTGTTAAGCAAACACACTTTCAAAATCTGAAGAAAAAAACAAAATGATTTTTTGATCATAGTACCACTTTAAAACGTGAAAGGGGTTACCATGGTGGGGCATCCGACGTAAATATTGGGAGAGCAAATTGTTGCCATGTTCTTTTAATCAAAACACGCGAAATGTCATGTGATTTCGTAACGGGAAGTTTGGAGTTTTTATATCCTTGATTCTTGAAGGCGTAAGGCGTTAGCATACAACACAATGTAATTCAGCTTAAATAAGAGAGCAATGAATCCTTTTGATTGTGAAGATAACAACCAAATTGAAATCTACGATTTTGCACGACTTTTTGAAAAATGTATGAATGCCACAATGTCTGTGTTAGCCATGTTTACCTGTTAAAGTGCTACTGAAACGAAATTTTCGCATGTGACATTTTTGCTTAATAATAAAGTTTGAACCTTACTTGGAAACACTGCAACCTTTTTTTTCGCATACGGTAAGTGAAAACTGCTTTTTCAGCCGTTCGAAGTTGACCGGGTGAGCCTAAAATTGGCGGCCATCTTGGCGCAGCCAAAACAACGTAGTGACGTCACTGGTTGTGTTACTCTGATGCCTCACTGAAAATATAGAGTGATTATGGGAGAAGAGATTAGTGTTCAAAGCCCCCGAAAAACATCTCTAGGACATCTCAGAGCTGTGAAGCAGTTAATAACAGTAGCCTTAAACCTGAAGAGGGGGAGAGTTGATCCTGAAGCCTTTCAGTCTATTCAATTGGATATTTCCAGGATATGTTTTGTAAGCAAGCAAACGAGTCCGAAACGATCAGGACACTTATCAAATGCCGATCACTCATTTAATAATAGCTACAATGTACACTCATAAAGTAAAATAGACATGAAAACAAGAGAAAGCGGCTTTTAAAAATATTATCCGGAGTATTGCTGCACGAATGGCAGCAATAACGCTTCTAGTCTTCGAGTCGCTTCGCTTAGAGGAAACCCGACGCTCGCCGTGCCACAAGATTGTGCTACATATACAGTGACCTTTTATCTGGTTGGACACAAGAAAGCGGCGGAAATCGAGCCTACTACATCCTACAACTTACCACAGCAGCAACAATTTAAGAAACGCTTTTCTTTTACATGTATATAGAGGTAACAAATTTAAAACTTTAAAGACAAAGTAAGCTGCCATGATCCCGTGTTTTCAGGAATCTAGGGAAAGCGTGACGGTGTCGGCAAATTAGTTCACATTCTGAAAATAAACCTTCGAAATGTAAACCAGTGATGTTTTAACGAATTGCTTTGAACTTGGATACTAATAAATGAAGATCTTAGATATAATGTACGTTAAGGAACACAAAGTAATCCATTGGCCGTGAAATGTTGCATTTGGGAGTGATACGTGTAAGAAAAGCAAAATATTACCGCTTTGTTTACACTGATGTGTATCTGGCCGTGCTGTAGACCACAATTCTAGTTCCAACGATGCTCACAACAACGCTCACTTATTGGTATCATAAAAAGATGCCCTCTGTGTGCAATCTAGTACTCTCTGCAAAGCTTGTGGACCGTTAATAATTTCGTGATTGCGCGGATTGCTGATGTGCTTTAATACTGCTTTTAATTAATGCAGTAAAGTTGCAGAAGATAGATATTCAAACCTAAGTTAAATAGACCTTAGATAACAGTGAGAATCCAGGCTGAAAACAAAAGGACGATATATCGTGTTCAGGCTTCAGGTCTTGATATAAAATTAGCCTTCGAAGTCTCCAATCGTGTACTCAAGATGTTCAAAAGGTATATACTGAGCTGTTCTAATTGTGTAGCATTCATTTCGTTAATCTACACTCTGGCGCCCTCTAACGTCTATGATGTGTATTTTCTGTCAAGGCTGGACAGAAATTACAAAGTAGAAAACTACTAGGTATCGATGATAATATGAAGAATAAACTTGAATACAAGTGAAAACAAGAGGGAATCTATCGCGCTTCATACGTGAACACAACCAGTGACGTCACAAGGTACTTAAACTCGGTTCCAGAGCCCGGACACAGTTTTGCTCGAAAAAATCGATTTCGGCGACTAAAAACAGCACTTTCCGTTGGGATTTGACAAAAATAAAACTCACCATGATTTTAAGTAGGTTGAAAACTATACATTGAGCAAATAAAAGAGGATACGAAAATTTCGTTTCAGTAGCACTTTAACTGTAACAAACACGAAACATGTTGAGCTGAATAGCCAGTGCCTTAAACATGTATACCACAAACAGCCATCAAAACTAACAACAAAATAACTACAATAGGCAAACAATAGGCTAACTCATAAATACTAATGAATTTGCCTTCTGCACATACCTCATGCATGTGTCAAAGACGCAAATGCATGCGTGTTTGACACACAGGTGCATTTTATGCGTGTATTTTGGGCCCAATATCTTTGACCTGTACTGTACTAATTAAACTTAACTTTCCAGTGAAAACTTACAGAACTCACAGGGATAAATATTTTTTCCTCCATTAGTTTATTTATTCAGCTCAAGATCAACTATCATCTCAATTGTAAAAGTGAATTTTCATTTGACAAGGTCAAAATATTAAATTGATCTACAAACTAATGAAAATTAATTGACAAACGTTACCTCGGTAAGAAATTTACTTCGTCTCTCTTCTTCCTCTGAAATTCCATCACCATTGACCCCTTCATCACTTCTTTCCTTAAAAACAAAACAATAGGTTCTCTTGGTTTCATCATATAATAATCATAAATTAAGGACATTCGCGCTAATTGTTTCTGCACATCCTTACTGCGCACACAAATTTACATGCCACGTCATGCATCGAGCACGCGCGCTAAGTACTAAAATGAATAATTATAGGGCAGATGGCCATTCCTATAGCTTTGATTGGATTTAACGATCTTGTTCGTGTGAAATCCCTCCTTGTTGACAAATTCAGTGGAATGGTTTACAGTCTTATGAATATAGCCGTGTTTCCCAAGGTTTGCGTACGCCTTCCAGCCGTCCGAAACAATGATTGTGCCGGGTGTGATCCACTCCTTTATCAAATTCAAGAGCGTTTCTTCAGTTCTGTCTTAAACTGTTTCGATGAAGGATTTCCGTGAATCCTCTATCCCACTGAAAACCCACTGGCCTTCCACAACATGCCCTCTGTGTTACTTCCTTTTCCCTGTCTTGTTTCGTCGATCTGCACTAGCTTCCCAGGTCCGCCAATTTTCTCCCGCTTCTCGAAGAGTGTCACTTCGCATACCTCCCTACAGAACATGTCCCAGTCCACAGCTGCATGTGGTCCGATACCCAGTTGTTTCTTTATTTGCCACTGATCCAGATCTTGGCACCACCAGTACCTAAATTTCATGACTTCTTCCAACGTCATGTTTGTGTTCTCGAACCAGCTTCCTTCTCTAATACTTCTCTCTCACCAGTGCCGCTTTCCATTAATCTGTTTCCTGCATAGCCAGACATCACCAGTGGATCGATCACTACACGATACCCATTTCGTATCCGGTCCACAAATACCACAGGTTCTGCTCGATGCAATGAGCCCCTCTGCTTTCAGCCAAGACAAGGTGTAATCTCTATCCCAGAGATAATGCATCAGAAGGTCATGGTAACTAGTGAAATTCTCTTCCTTATCATCTCTCTTGTAACTACCTTTCGCGTAGCTACACTGGATTCCCTGGT
>JAHPZR010050001.1:0-5000 GCA_019787425.1 Platygyra sinensis | reverse complement strand
ATGGGCATTCGACTTTTGATGGGAGTGTGGGTGATTTGGTACAGTCATGAATTTTTTTAACCCTTTCAGGGACTAGGAAATATTTTTCTTGGGATGTGTGTTAATGCATGGTATTTTTTTCCACATACAATGCTTTTTTTCTGCTGAACGTGAATGTATTTTTTTCGTTTGCATGACTGGCAAAACTGCATCTGGCAAACTAGCAATTCACACCTTAGGTTATCTCTCTGTTCTAAGCAGCCATGTTTAGCTATGATCACCGACACAAAGGAAAAAGTCTATTATTATTATGATTAAGGACGTCTGCACAAAATTTTCTAACATTGATTTTTTTATGAAAATTTTACCATTGAAAGATGATGAGTTAGTGATGTCAGAAATGTAAAAAAAAATTGGGGGGGTCACCGACTTCGTTTCGGAGAGAACATGCCCAGAAAAACACCTAAATCTGAGTAAATCGGGCTTCGTCAGCAAAGAAGACCAAAGTGGCTGCAAGTACCAAAATATTGCAATTAGAGCTTTGAAGGGAAGTGTTCTCTGCCAAATATGGTTTGAATGGACCTATTAAGCAAATTTAGTCAACTGGTGAGGTTCCTCAAAGAACAAGTTCGCATTTAGCGACCATAGTTTCATGCACCTTGCAGCCGCAAGATGATAAGATTCCATGTCCCTTGGACAAAAATCTTGAATATTTTTTAACTTCCCACATTGATTTTTTGTTTGTTTTTGGACAATGTGGAGATAATTGTAAATAAAATCTGTTTCTGACAAGAAAAGTAGGGGTCACCGAACGTCCAAGATCGTTAAATCCAATCAAAGCTATAGGAATGGCCATCTGCCCTATAATTATTCATTTTAGTACTTAGCGCGCGTGCTCGATGCATGACGTGGCATGTAAATTTGCGTGCGCAGTAAGGATGTGCAGAAACAATTAGCGCGAATGTCCTTAATTTATGATTATTATATGATGAAACCAAGAGAACCTATTGTTTTGTTTTTAAGGAAAGAAGTGATGAAGGGGTCAATGGTGATGGAATTTCAGAGGAAGAAGAGAGACGAAGTAAATTTCTTACCGAGGTAAAGTTTGTCAATTAATTTTCATTAGTTTGTAGATCAATTTAATATTTTGACCTTGTCAAATGAAAATTCACTTTTACAATTGAGATGATAGTTGATCTTGAGCTGAATAAATAAACTAATGGAGGAAAAAATATTTATCCCTGTGAGTTCTGTAAGTTTTCACTGGAAAATTAAGTTTAATTAGTACAGTACAGGTCAAAGATATTGGGCCCAAAATACACGCATAAAATGCACCTGTGTGTCAAACACGCATGCATTTGCGTCTTTGACACATGCATGAGGTATGTGCAGAAGGCAAATTCATTAGTATTTATGAGTTAGCCTATTGTTTGCCTATTGTAGTTATTTTGTTGTTAGTTTTGATGGCTGTTTGTGGTATACATGTTTAAGGCACTGGCTATTCAGCTCAACATGTTTCGTGTTTGTTACAGTTAACAGGTAAACATGGCTAACACAGACATTGTGGCATTCATACATTTTTCAAAAAGTCCTGCAAAATCGTGGATTTCAATTTGGTTGTTATCTTCACAATCAAAAGGATTCATTGCTCTCTTATTTAAGCTGAATTACATTGTGTTGTATTCTAACGCCTTACGCCTTCAAGAATCAAGGATATAAAAACTCCAAACTTCCCGTTACGAAATCACATGACATTTCGCGTGTTTTGATTAAAAGAACATGGCAACAATTTGCTCTCCCAATATTTACGTCGGATGCCCCACCATGGTAACCCCTTTCACGTTTTAAAGTGGTACTATGATCAAAAAATCATTTCGTTGTTTTCTTCAGATTTTGAAAGTGTGTTTGCTTAACACCTAACTGGCAAAATTTTGAACTTTGAGTTTTATCTGAAGGCTGTTTATTTTGAGTGTAAGTTTTGGGTTTCACGGTCCGCCATTACTTGCGTTCTAAACTGACCGACAGGACATCAGAGGGTTGGATCTAGAGAAAATGAGGTCATTTACTTACTAGCTTAAGATTTCAGCATGTAAACGCAATTCATTATATATGCAAAACACGGGTTTAAAAGTCTGAAAGCCCGAAACTTCTGTGCTGCACATTAATTCAGCCGCGTACACACGCATTGCATTCTTAAACTAGTGAGTCTTTGACGTCATTTTCTCCTCCACCCAGCTCTCTTAAGATTTTAAAGTTAGTAATGGCAGACCAATAAATAAGAAAATTCTAGTTAAAATAAACAGGTGCCTTTTTAAAATCAGAACTTAAAACTTGGGTCAGTTAGTGTTTAGTTAACATAGTTTTGAAATCCAAAAAAAAGCATTGTTTTTTTGGTCACAGTACCACTTTAAGCACTTTCTAATTTAAAGGTGGCTAGTTATGAAAGAGATGAGTTTTGCGTTTTGAAGTAGTTCAGGAGTCAGTTGTAAACAAATGGGAAGATATATTTTATTTCAGGTTACAAAGGGTAACTTGATACTTTTGTTTTTCACAATGACTAAATTCAATTAGAGGCCACGAATCGTCGCTTCTAGTTCAAAGGACATATTTTAGAGGAGACGAGACTATTTAGATTTGAAACAGTTTTAACGTTTACAAAATAAGTGGAAGTGACAATTGTTTTGTTCTTGTATGCAAATGTAACAATAAATTTTTATTTTTAGTTACAAAGGGTAATTTGACACCCTTGATTTTACAAGGGAGTAAATTCAATTAGGGGTGATGAATTGTGAGCACTTGTTTCCCCGAGATGTTTGCTATTTTTAGTTAGAAATGGTAACTTGACACTTCTGTTTTTTCACAAGGGAGTAAATTCAATTAGAGCTGACGAATCGTCACCACTTGTACCCAGGAAATGTTTAAACAAACAAAACGAGATATTGCTATTTTTAGTTATAAATGGTAACTTGACACTTTTGTTGAGTTATTTTTTTGTAAAAAAATACCTCTTAGTCGGATTCGATCTACTATAAACTTCGAATCAAATTTTCTTGTTTTGTTGCAGATTCATGTAACATGATATTTTTATTTGTTAGTTTGAAATGGTAACTTGACACTTTTGTTTTTCATGGTCAGAATAAACTGGCAAACAAGAAGCAGATCTAGCAGCGCTTCCAGAAAAATATTTGGACCTATCTTTTCTTAATGAATTCAGGGGCATTTTAATATTTCACATTAATGGCAATTGTTAAAAACGGTAACTTTTAGTGGAGATTTCCTTAAAGTTAAGGTTAGTGGTATTCCTGAAGACTCCTGGCAGGGAGTTAAACAGCAAATTAATTTGATTAATGTATTTCAAACTTGTTCGAAACCTAGCATACTGTAAACACCGGCTTAAAAAGCCGCACTTGCAGATAAGCCGCACTCCAAGTTTTTAAATTTTGGAGAAAAAAATTTGCAAAGAAATTGAAATAAATCGAAAGTGGAGTCTTAAGAAAGATGTCAGTTATGTACATTCATTGTTTCCTCTGAAAGTTCCTAATTGGACGGGCCAGCCCGCGCATTAATTAACATTTAAACAGAGAATACTAAAACTCTTACCTATAATTTTAGCTCTGTAATGGTATGAAAATCTGACTTAGACATAAATTTGATCTTTCTTTGGTATTTTTAATCCATTATTTTTCATTATGTCGACCATTTCTCAATAGAATTTACATACAATGCTTCGGTTTTGGTTTGGTCGTTTGTAGCTTAGTAACCAGGCAATTGATCAGCAGTTGGGAGTACTGGTAACGATGCAGTTTACCACGCGTATTTTCGCTCGCTCGTTGAGGGATTGATTTCTGTCAAAGTGAGCGGCCATCAGCGGCAATGTAAACAACTTTCTGGTGGAAAGAGATTCCCTGCCAAGTGACATTCAGCTGCTCAAGAAAGGCAATGTTAAACCGGTTAATATGAACGAAGACGGCTCTTTTAGCCACAGGAGCCACCAAACTTGCAAAAGTAAACGTACTGTGGTATAGTCTTGTGGAGTTCTTATCATTTTGCTACACAAGTCTAATGAAATTGTAAAATTTTTGCTGAAAAGTGTTAATTTATGCAAATTTATGGCATGGTCTTCAGATGTTCTCGCGGATAAGCTGCATCCCTGATTTGATACAAAAATTTTGAGCAAAAAGGTGCGGCTTATACGCCGGTGTTTACGGTAATTTAGGGCACTGTCGTAGTCGTGGAACTTAGCAAGTTAAAGAAATTGACGCTTAGGCCGACGTGCCCGTGGAATTTTTATTTGAACAAGTGTGCAACAATATGGTTAGTTGTGATGACACAACAATATGGTTAGTGGCAATGACAGTGCAAAGAAAGGTACACCGACAGTTGTCTCTTATTGAAGAAAGTTACATTAATAAAGAATCAGAAAAACAGCTGAAATCTCGATATGATCAGTTTATTTCTTCTGAATATGTTGATGTTAGCCGGTTTAAGTGCCATATTTACTGCTGGGGGTGACCCTGCGACGGACTTCTATAGCATCCCATCCTAGGTCCTGAAGGAGCGGGAATGGGGGGAGGGTGAGTAGAAATACTCCTGGCTGCTCCATGCTACAGAAATGAACCAGATATAACCACAGTCCTGAAAGGCTGCTTGACTCGTATGCAGACTCTTAAAAATATGTAAAATCGTAAATATGTAAAAATTGCTGTTTAAATTTCTAATGATATGTAATATGTATTGTAAGCTCAAGCTCAAGCGACCCGCAATCAACCGCAAGTAGAACTTCTTCTTGCAGACGCAAAAACAAGTTCTTGCGCGTGCATTGTTTTTGGGCTGTACTGTAGTTGTTTTGTATAGATACATGTATATATATCTATAATACTTTCCATTTTTATGTTTTCTCGAAGATATTTATTTAGCTCTTGCAAGCTACGCTAAAATTTGAGAGAAAATAAAGGTTATGTGTGTATGTATGTTATACGCCTTTAAAAAATTCCACATTTACAATGGAGGCAGTCATTTTG
>JAHPZR010050000.1:0-25638 GCA_019787425.1 Platygyra sinensis | reverse complement strand
ATGAAAAAATGAGCAATTTAGAATGTAATTAACATGTTAAAGCTGAAGGGCACCACAAACTCTACCAAGAAAAACGAAAAATGAGAGCTGAAGGAGAAAAAAAACTTAGCACAAAACTTCCCAGTGAAAATACTCTAATCAATATATAAAAATTATGAAGGTTTAATTAATATAATCAAATTATATGAGTCTCAAGGAGTTCCAGTTGAGTCAAACATTAAATAATTTCTTTCAACAAACAACAACATTAACTAATAAAACAAATCAGAGAATGATTGTATTAATGACAAAATTCAATCAGGAGTTAACTCAGATTCAGATAGAATATCAACAACTTCAAACAAAATACCTAATGCAGTTAACAAACGAATTAAATGAATCACGTCACAATTAAACGATAATAAAGAAGTAATGGATATATCAGGCTAAAAAAAAATCTAGCCAAAATTGGCTAAAACTATTTTTTACTCTCAAAAGTAGCCAAGATGTGGCCAATATCTTGACTATTAATTTCTTCTTTATTTTTGAAATGTAATTTTTGTTTCCATAGTTTTTATTCCCGGGAAATACAACTTTCTTTCTCAATTTATTCAACTATTATGTGCAAACCATTGTTCTTGAGTCAGTTAGAGTAAACTTTCTTCAAACCTGATTGTATGTAAGAAATTTGGCAGTAAATTCATTTTTCGATTATTTGGTGACCATATGCTTAACTCTTGATTCCATTTTTTTTTAAATATCTTTTATCTTCAAAACAACTCAAACGTACTTTATTTAATTCATAACTTCCAATTTGATGACATTCACTTCTGATTGTTTTCATTTTGTGATACATTTGCTGACTATGGAATAATGTATTTTTGTAGTCTTCATGTTTAAAATCCTTTTTGATTACATTTTTTCTAACACCTTTTGCTGTCTTATTGTTTTCGTCATTATCTTTCATATATGAGTACATCTTTGATCTAAATCCAACAAATTCGTTGCTTATTTGTCCTGCTGCTTCGTCTTTCATTTTTCCAATAACTTTGTTGTTTTATCATAGAATTGACTTGATTCATCATAATCACTGAAATCAAATTTGTCTATATCAGGGCTCGAAATTGCGACCAATATGGTCGCCAATGCGACTAACTTTTTCTTATTGGCGACTAAAATTTTTGTTTAGTCGCCAGTTTGGCGACCTTTTGCATGATTTAAGGCCGAGACACACGATGCGACAAATCGCTGCGACACGTCGCGGCGATTTGGTGCAGCAACCTGTCGCGGCGACGTTTCGCAGCGATTTGTCGCATCGTGTGTCTCGGCCTTTAGAAGTACAATATAGCATTAAAGTTAAAATAAACATCGTCCTGCTTTGCGTTCGTCGTAAAAGAAGGGGCCCAATCGCATAAAAAAGCCACGTTCCCTCTAAACTTTACGGACTCCTGTTTGCAATATTTTCTGCGACGCCATTAGAATTTCTCTCCCTGGAACCACACAGGAGCAGCAGGAGCCGCAGAAGTTTGCAAAAAGACCGCTGAATGATAACAATTTTGAGAAGAAAAGGTAAGCTTTAGGCTCAAAGGTAATCATGGGTTTAGATGAAGCTTGGCGAAAACTACATTTATAGAGTTGTTTTGTTGATTGCGTGACGTGCGCTCACGGCTCAGAAGTGGTTGCCTAGCACGTGATCGAAATCTGCCCCGATCAAATTTCTTTCCAATATAAAAATAGGCGTGTTGGGAACGAAAACGCTGTGTTTATTTCGTAAGTTTAGCAAGTTTCTGCCAGCATTTTTTAGTTTCTCTGTACAAAGCTTAACACAACAACGATATATTTATTAAAACTGTAGACATTGCACGCGAAAACTGAGAAGTCGTTTATTTCTACCGCTAAAACGAAGCCAGCAGTTTTTCCGTGGGATGCCTCTGGCATACCACGGTAAAAATCCGGCTGGGTTTGTTTTTCTTTGTAGGGACAAATTGCAAAGCTAGCCAATAGGACTGCGTAAAATCTTTATCGATTTTTTCTGTTGGTAAGCTGACGAATAGGATTGTAAAAAATGTTTATCGATATTTGATCGATTTGCGTCATTGAAACGTTCCAAAACGTTACTCGCAAAGTCCTCAAACCTTTCCGGCGCGGTGAAGAAGTTCCTCCTACAACCGCCGCGAAAACATGAAGATCGGAGCGCTTTCAAGTAAGCCTAAGTTTTGACAACAGATCGCAAATTTAAAGCAGCTTTTCGGACTTTAGAAACAAAAACTGGCAAAATACATTATTACTTCGAAGTCGAATTCAAGTTTT
This sequence comes from Platygyra sinensis, assembly GCA_019787425.1. Classification (NCBI taxonomy): domain Eukaryota; kingdom Metazoa; phylum Cnidaria; class Anthozoa; order Scleractinia; family Merulinidae; genus Platygyra; species Platygyra sinensis. The sequence continues at coordinate 23,349 of JAHPZR010050000.1, read as the reverse complement.
GGAACGACTGCTAAAGCCACGGGCGTTAAAATGACTGCAAAAGCGGTCGGGAAAACTCAAGCTTTTGCTTTAGCGTGAAGAATTATTTGGTTTTTAAATCAACGTGCGGTCATGCAGGAAAGCACGTCTACGAAATTTTGATCATTTTGTTGCTTTTAAACAGCTTTCGCCTCAGCGTGAATAAAAATTTATTGTTATTGAGCATCCTTTCGCATTTCTTTCATTTCGTTCTCTGTATTTGGGAATTTTAGGTTTAAAAGTGAACAGTATCTCGAACGCTGGATTTCTGCATATTTAATTTACGGCGACCACCAGCGCGGTTTGTTTGTTAGTTAAGTTTATTCGCTTCGTTCAAATGTTTTTTGGAGTGTTATTCAGCTACTACAGAACTGCCAAGAAAAGAACTAGATGGCCACTAACTTAACGTAGTTGAAATACGACTGATCTCAAAATAATTGGCTTGTTTTTGTCTTCTTTTTAAATTTACAACTTTCATCTTTCTTTCACAGCGCCGTGATATTTCGTCACGCGGCGAAGAAATTAATTGATTTCTTGTTTCCAGATTGCTTTCGCTCGCTCTGATATTCTAAAAACCGCCAGGGAATTAGGGGTGGCTCGCAGGAAATTTCATGCAGGCATCAATGGATTTTATTTTATTTATCTTCTATAACATAAGCCTTTCTTAACGTTTTGCCCTGGATGGTTTTCGATTTATTTTTTATTGCGTGACAATGAAAACGATCTGAAGTTTGCAATGAGTTCAACGCGTTGTCGAACGTTGCCAACGCATTTCAAAATAATAACAGCGTGTTGGAAGGCGTTTCCAATTCCTTTTCAACGGGGGTTGAAAAACGTTCAATGCATTTTTGACTTATCTCTTATGCCGGGTTTTTGCAAATAGGGTCACATACAGACTAACGCATCCCAACGGCTATAAGACGTCTTGTTTATGCTAAAATACAGGCAAATCTCTGTTTTCGGCGAAACATGCAACTTGGGCGCCGCCGCGCGAAATGAAAAGTGTTACATTATTAAAAAGAAATGGATGCGTACAGTAAGTCGAAAAAATACTTATTGTATGAATGTGTCCCAAGCCATACCAGACAACACTTTCAACGAGCGGACCCGAACATTATTTTGGTTATACAAACTGGCGACTTAAAATTTGCATCTGGCGACTATATTTCTTCAGTTAGTCGCCAAAAGGCGACCTAACGATTTTTTTAATTTCGAGCCCTGATTTATCTTTCCAAAAATCTTTGTACACATCTTTTGTTTGAATTTGATAACATAAACGGTCTGTATCCGTAAATAATAATTGTGCTTTCTTATTATATTTCTTTTTGATGTAATTATAGTGAAAATCATACATTAGTGTTTTGCTAAGATCTAGGATACACATACCAACATATGCTGGCTTATGGAGGGTAAGTGCTTTTTTGAGTACTGCTATCAGATTTTCATTAAACATTTTTGACTGTCCATTGTTTTTCCAAAAACTGCATTATTCATAAGTTTAAAGAAATCTTTTTCGAATGAGTTTTCGGCTTGTGTTCTTTTTCCGTGTATTAAAGTCAATAAATGGTTTCAACCAAGCAGATTGATTAAATTAAAGAACACAATGTACCTTTTTTAGTATCTACGTAAGTCGAGGTACAACTGTAAATTGCGATAATGTAACACATACTTTTCTTTCTTGCTTAAAGGGGCATAGAAGGTGTCTTAGCATCAATTGAATTCCAAAAATAATGGTCTACGGTTGTTATTGAATACTATTTGAAGGTACTGAAACTGTGTCCTGTTGCCTGTCGCTACGGATGGCATGGATGGAAATGGATTGAAATTTGAAAAAAATTGGCCAATTTTTTCATGCTACGTGTTCAATAAATCCTCAAGAAATTTATTATGGTTAGCCCTCTCTGATAAAATTCATTCGATATCTTCGTCGTAGCTTTACAGAATTTACACAGAATTGACCTTAAACCGCAAAATCCACGTGACACTGCCCCTTTAATTAATGTAGGTATTAATTTGTGAACTTGTCTTTTTGAGATACTAAACTTGTCTTTGATCTCTTTTGCACAGTTTGAAAGCCTATCTCCTGTGACTTTTTTTTCGGCTGCTAATGGATAATCATTGTGTAAATAATGTAATTCTTCTGGATATTCCAGATCGACTTCAAGAATTAGTCCTTTTTAATTTTTACTATTGTCTTTATATTTACCCAGATCAATTAGTTCTATATCTTTTTGTTTTATCCATTTAAATTTACCTGTCGGTAGATACTGGCTCATTGCCCAGCCATATACATTATCTGCATCTAGATATGTGATACACTTTGATAGTTGATTTCCATAATAATTTTACATGTACTTATCGGTTAGCAATGTAACTAATTCCGCCTCTCATTCTTTTTTCAATAAATTGATACATGTCAACATCACTCATCAACTCCAGATCAATATCAGTCATTTTTAACATAGCATCCACTGATAAACCAGGTGAAGTAAAATAATGAGCTGGATCAAGTTTATAATATTTTAAACATGTTTTTCTAAAACTTTAAAAAAACATCTGCAAGAAGAAGAATATCTGATACTTAATAAATATCATGATATTCACCCATATTTTTTACATTAAATCCATAACAAGCTCTTGATATTGCATGTTGATATTGCTCATCTGGAATACGTTTATCATTTAATTGACTATAAAATTGCTCCTTAGTTGGAAGTGTAGTTTGGTTAAACTTATCAAATGAATCGATATAGTCATATGGATAAACTCCTTTTTGAGAGATCACATCACGTTCTTTTTCTTTAAAAATTTCAGATGTACATTTTAAACCTTTTTTTGAAAGATTACTTACAAGTTTTTCTAAACTTGAACTCATAAATTGAAAGCTATCAATAAGTACTAAATTATATCTTAACATGAAAGCCATATATTTTTGAATATTGTTTGGAATTGCATATATATTCATTTGCTTTTCTTCACCTTTTTTATTTTTAAATTTATGGGTTTTAACTATTTCACCAATCTGTTGCATTATAAAGTGGGAGTCATGTCCTCGAATATTATGAAATATAACAGGTATCTTATCAGTAAGTAAAATTTAAGTTACAGACTTCATGATCAGAACCACGACATTGACCAGTTACATGACAATGATCTCTAACTCGCTTGTCTGTTTTCTTATATTTTTTATTACAAATGTGGCATTCATCAGCCTGCCTGAAATTTTCTTCATCTTCATCTTTCATTTTTAATGTTTTATTGAAATTTTATCTTTTATGTTAAACATGTTCTTACAATACCATACTTCTTGTAACATTTTTTCCACAAATTTATACACAGCATTTTTACCTCGATAAGATTGAACTGGTCTGGTAAACATCATCATAGCAACAAACGACTTTATGCATATGAACAGTCTGTGTGTTTTTGATAAGCTTCTGAATATGAACCATCATCATCTGGTTTACATGATTGAACTTTTTCGGTGATCGCCTCACCATCTGCATACATGACATATGATGCTTGTAAATATCTCTGATAATTTTTAATCATTATTTTTTTTCAGTTTTATTTGGCATCTTGATTGCTTCTTGTCCATTTGTAACTATACAATTCTTTTTGTGTTGGTTTAAGATTTCTTCTGTTGTAAAAAGTTGAAGACAATACATACAACCATACTTTTTGTTTTTATGTTTACTTATGTCATATAAAAATCTGTTAAAATCCTTTATTAAAACATAATGTTGATTAACGTCATTTGTTATTAACAATAAATTTAAATTCTCATTAAATCGTTCTTTTGATACATCGATTGGATACTTTAATTTATTTTCATAACCAAAGACATTTATGTTGATGTTGTTTTGTTTTTCAATCTTGTTATAATCATTGATCTTTACAGGAAATTGAACATTTGTATAATCCAATTTTTATTTAGAAAATCTTTGTATGATTTTTTTGATTCGATTAGGTTCTTTTTTTGCGGATTAAGATGTCTGATATGACACCATCTAAACACTCATTGTCAGAAATTTTCAGATTAACCAATCCCTTCATATGATCAGGCAGAGGTTTTTAAAGAAAATTTTCAATAGATATTAAATTGAACTAATGCATCCCCTTGATTTTTAATACCAATCTTAAATGTTTGAACACCACTCTTCAATACTTTTGAATGAGGAGTTATTTGAGTCCGTGGATATTGAACCGGTTTTTTCGTTGTTGTTTTGGTTCTTGGTTTTGGTACTTGTTTAAAATCATCTCGAAATTCGAGAGGTGGTTGAATGATATTCTCTTCATATTCTTTCACGGTTTGTTTTTGTTCTGGTTTATAATCATCTTGAAATCCACGAAGTGGTTGAATTACATTCTCTTCATATTCTTTTACCACCCGTTTTACAAATATTCTGGGTTGATTTTTTTGGCATCTTTTTAAGATCTTTCAATGTTGTTTATCTAACTTGTCAGATTCTGTTTGTTGTTTTTTCATCTCTTTTTTGAAAATTTTTTATAATCTCATCATTTTTTTGGTTAAAATAATTGGTAGAACATCCTGACTAATAAGTTCAAGTTTAGCTTTATATAAATCAAAGTAATTGCATTAAAAGATTATTTCGATTTGTCATTCTAAATATTTTATAGTTCCATATTTTTTTTCGGAATTAATCATATTATCATACTTGTATTGGGTATTTTTTAAAGAGTTTTTTTTATATCTTCCAAATTTTGCGTTAATTTTTTTCGAGCTTTACCATCACTCAATTTTTGACTGTGATTTTTTTCATCATTTTTGCTTTAAGTATTTTTAACTATATGTCTAAACGTTTTTATAAACTATGTGTTTAAATTTTTTTAGTAATCAAATGCACTTTGATTAGGAGTCATTTTCGAGGCTCTCAGACAATAATCGATTTGTTATTATCGAAAAGCCATGTTGCGAGATTGAGCTGCTGGAGCCATGTTTCTGTCCACAAGAGAGTGAATGGTTGGTGGTTTTTGGTCTGTTGCGCTCATACCCTCATTCCCCATACTTCTCTGGGTCTTCAGAGTAAATTAATCACAAAGCAACTTTAATCTGATATCTACATGTTTTATGGTTGTATTAACCTAAAAACAATTTTTCGTAACACTCACCACATTGACTCCTATTTCCCCTACAAGACCAGGCGCAACCGCTCTCTCAAGTCAAAGGATGTGCACAAGGCTAGCTGCTGGGACTGTGATGACTTTTACATAGGTTAAACGAAGTGTCGTTTACAAGACAGAAAAACTGAACATTTTAAAGCACTCACGAAGAGTTGTCAAGCATGAGCCATGGCGGATTACATTACCTCAACAGGACACAATATTAAATGAGACCATTGTGAAACTTTAGCAACCGGGAATTCTGATATTCATTGTAGAATTCAATAGTCATTGTTGATTTAGGATTTAAAACCTTCTTTTAAACAAAAATGTGGGCGGCGAGAAACTTTTTCTTAACTAGCCTTTTATATATTTTCCAGCAGACTTAAATAGGTCTGTATATTATCAGTTTTTTTTTCACAATTGTCTTAATTAGGTTCCAGTCTTTCTCTTAAGCATTTAAGAGTGTGTCCATGAAAAAACCAGGCAAGAGGTGATATAGCTCAAATTAACGATTTTGCTCAAACTTGGTGAGTAAATGATTCTGGCAAAAACTTAGGTTAAAATATTTTATTCCCTTCAAGTAAGAGGGCGCCCCTCCAAAGATGGCCCTTTCTCACTAATTTATGCATGTTTAATTAGCTGTCTTTGATTTAGCATTTGTACAACAAGAAAGACCACGTGAAAATGAAATCCACTGGATCGTGTTCTACTATTATTAGTCTCGGAGCACAGATATTCATTTGAACCAGACAATTTGATTTCTCTCCCCGGCTTCATCTTAAGTAAGGTGCATATTTTTTAGTGTTGTGAACAGCCTTAAATGAATGGCAAATATCTGCACTGGGCAACAGCAAATACGCATTATTCTAACATGGATAGTGAGAGCAATCATTTAAGTTCTCACAAAAGCCAGACAATTTTTGGGGACCTCAACTTTTTTTTTCTGTGCTGACATACTGTTTACATAGGACTTTAGTAGTTTTGGCCATTATATGAACATTCACTAAAACACAAAAGCCATTTTTCTGTCCTAACCTAACTCGAAATTATCAAGAAATATCCAATTAAGTATTTTGCTATCAATATCCACTATACATTCGGCGAAAAGGAGCACTTCCTTCATATATTTTCAGAAGTACATTTTGCGACATTCTCTCGATATCGAAAAAATGCGGCAGAAGAGGATTGGACGCTTAAGTTCCCTCAACTTGGGTTTTCAGGAGTAAAATAAAAGTGAAACAAGAAATAACTACTACATACAGTGATTGTCGTTGTCACTTAGACGTGATTTTGCGCACTTTGATTCTTGGATTGGGCAATGTCCATGCTGTTTTGTGCCATCTGTTCCGTTGCTTCGACCCGAGGTTTAAAGAGAATATCCATTGCTATCCCGCCTTCATCATCAGAGCTATCAACAAGTGTCGAAAAGGCTACTCAAAAGGCCCTTTAAAATCCAGGGAAAGTGAGCACCTTAACATACAGATTGCTTTTAAATTCCATCACAAAACACTCCGCCATTCTTAAAGGGAACCTCCACTCCTACCAAAGAATCACTTTAATCCGCTGGATATGGTATTTGCAACAACGTTAGTTTTAATTTTTTTATCCAGAAGAGTGTCTATAGTGAAGAAAAACGAATTTCACACTGAATCGCGTATTTTTGTTTTCAAATTTCCTTGGCGCCGCCATATTGAATAAGTGTGACGTGTCTTGGTTGCTCTATTATTCTGACACAAAGAGCTTTTGTCTAATAACAAAAGGGCAAATATTTCACGTCACAATTATTTAAGATGGCGGCGCCCGGGAACTTAAAAAAAGTAAACGATTCTATAATTCATGCATTTAAGGTAAACGCGCTTTGTTCGTTAAAACTTCAAACAAATTTGATTCTTCAAATTATTTCGTGTGATTTGAGATGAACTTTTTGTCAGAGTCGAGGTTCCTTTTAATTTGGACGTTCAAAAGTCAGCGGTTATCTCCTTTTAATCTGGTGACTACGTCATGTATAGTGACACGAATTGTACCGCTTAATATCGACAAAGAAGGCGGAATGTTTAGCGGTGGGCTTTGTAAGAAATCTGTATCCTATAACACTTACAACAGAGATAGCTCTTCCTGGATTCTAAACGGCCTTGTGAGTAGCTGTTTCGACAAATGTTGATATCTCTGATGGCAAAAGCGGGCTGGCAAAGGACATTCTCTTTAAAACCTCGGGTCGAAGCAACGAAACAGATGACACAAAACTAGACATTTCGCGGTCCAAGAATCAGCAGAGCGCAAAAATTGCATCTAAGTGACATGTATGTACTATTTTTTTCATGTTTCCATTCTACTTTACGCCTGAAAACCTATGTTGAGTGCACTTAAACGTTGATTCTTCTTCTGTCGCTTTTTATCGATAACCGTGAGTAGTAGCTCTGAAAATATTTGACAGAAAAGTTCCAAGTGCTTTTTTTCAGCGATTTTATACTGTACAGATATTAGGGACGTTAAGCACTGACGACGACGAGCCCAGAGGACGACGACCGGAGGGCGCACACTCGATTCGTCGTCCACATGAAGTTCAGGACGTCAAAACGCAAAGTTTGCCGTCCTGAGCGAACGTGAGTATGTATTTATGTATTTACGGAGTGTTTAAGGTAGGAAATTTATTTCAAACTATTGAAATGACAGTTGTTTATTTATTTAACCTCTAAGCTTTGCATTAACTAGATTTTACGGCGAATTTGGTGTACAAATCGTTTGTAATAATTTTTGGGGTTCTCGATTTGTCCCTGTGGAATTTGGTTGTCAGCGAAAGTAGAAAAGTAAATAAATTCAGAAATTGAAAAATGACACTGTGTTTTATTTTCTTCTGGTTGCTATTAACATGTAGGCTTTCGCTTGTGTTTTTAGGACAGAATTTTATACCGTGAGAGTCGTTTTAGATTATATCAGGCCGAAAATTCGACATATTCATCTCCTCGAGTGAAAACCTGTCATGTTCTTTGTATTAGAAATCGAGTATTTTGGGCATAATTTCCTCGTGTAGGACTGAAAGTTCGTTGTTATCGAAAGTACCGTTCTCGTAGCTCACAAGAAACAGCTTTTGAAGCTCCTGAAAAGAAGACATGATATAGTTTTCGATAGTTTTAGGTCGATGTTTGCAAGGATTCAGCTCTGTCTACATGCACTCGCACGCCTTGAACGACGTCTTCGACCCAGTCCTACAGCTGCAGTTTTACTCGTCGTCGTCGTCCTATTCGTCGTCGGTGCTTAAGGTCCCTATTTACCATTAATTCAAGGCTATTTACAACACTAAAAAAATATGCACCTTAAGTAAGATGGAGCCGGGGAGAGAAATCAAATTGTCTGGTTGAAATGAATATCTGTGCTTTGAAACTAAAAATAGTAGAACATGATCCAGTGGATTTCATTTTCACATGGCCTTTTTCTTGTAGAAATACTAAATCAAAGACAGCTAATTAAATATGCATAAATTAGTGAGAGAGGGCCGTTTTTGGAGGAAATACCCCCAACTTGAAGAGAATAAAATGTTTTAACCTAAGTTCTTACCATAATCATTTACTCACCAAACCCAACATTTATGCCACGTTTGAGCAAAATGGGTGATTTGAGCTGTATCACCTCCTGCCTGGTTCTGCCTGGTTTTTTCATTGACACACTCTTAAATAACTTATTGTATTATCCAGCCGTCACTTCTGAGAATGTATATTGAGGCATACAAATTTGAAAGTTATTAATCAAAGTTTTTTACAACATGCGTTGTTTTGTCATCTTTGTAACCGCAGTTTGTATATTATTCCTGTTAAAGTTGAAGATTCCTTTATTGAGGTTACAGGATCATTTCTAAATTAAAATATCAGAAGTAGAAAGAAATATACTATCTATTAAATCTAATTACCCCTTAGTTCTTTCCTTATTCTTTACCCACTTTTTCTTTTTTCTTTTGTTCACTTTTTTTTACTTTCTATTTATCATAGTAATAATAAAAACAGCAATAATAATAATAATAATAGTAATAATAACAAGTATTGCTAACTATTGATAGAATGGCACGCGTACACTGGCATAGCTATCTGTGGGCCTGGTTTGATTCAAGGCATTGATCGGGTCTGGCATTCACAGCCAGTAAGCATTTTAAGAGATATAGAAAAATATGATGATGCTGATGATGATGATGATGATGATGATGATGATGACGATGATGATAAAAACTCAAAAAATATGGAAGTTCAGTCAGGAATTGGAAAATTGGATCTACCTCTAGTTTCAGTGGGCTCTAATGGCAGACAATTTGTGCACTATGTTTCATTCAGTTTGTTGTCTATCGAACCGTGTAAAAAGTAGTGTTTTGCTGACTATTTAAGTCGTTATGTAAGCCTTAACCAGGCACTCTTTCGCTCCAGCTTATTCAAGTGAAACATTTCTACACTGAAACTGCACCGATTTAAAACTTCGCGAAATCAGGTTACGGTATAAATGTTCTAAAGTTTGCGTCGTTTTAAATTTGGAGTCGTTGGAATGCTACTGGGGACCATTAACTAACTACTCGGCGTCAGTTAAAGCTTTTAATCGGTCTTTGAACGAGTTTTATTGTTTTTGATTTTTCCAAGTAGTAGAATGAGAAGATATTTTAGTTAACCTAGTTTTGAAAAATCCAGGTATAGTTATTTGGCGGTAAACAACACCAGAATGTTCTCCAAAGTTGAGTTAGTTAGTTGGTGGAAAGGATTGTTTTTTTGACCGTGTGCAGCACCCACGAATTTTTTTGCCGTCTTCAGAGTAACTTTTGTAATGCCACGAGTTTGTTTAAGGCTAATCACGTGGTGCATTGAAATGCACCACATGAGAACATATTTTCTGTGTGGTGTCCGACCAATATACTTAACGTTGGGTGACACTTGTAATTGTTACCGCCAAGTAATTAGATTATTTCAATATTTTAAAACTGTGCTTTTTTGGCCACGGATGAGTGCAATAAGCTCGTTGTGTTACAACTTTTCTGCACTCATTAGTTGGGAAATGCGAATCGAATGAAATTGGTACGGTTGTTAGATTCATGTCTGGACGTGAAATCGATTAGATATGTCGTTTTTCTTGGAAATACCAAGATATTTGAAGAAAAAAAGAAAACTAAATAGACCACTTTCATAAATGGCGGCCAATTACAAATTCTTTTGACAGTATTATAATTAGCCTGACTGACCTCATTTTGAAGTTGAAAATTCAAAAGAAATTTTACTCTGAAACTAGGTTTGTAAGGCTAATTTAAATCAATACAAAAGAATTTTAAATTGGCAGCCATTTATGAAAGAGGTCTATAGAGTTCTTACTTTTACTGAAACTCACTTATACGTAACAGTAGGGCAAATTCTATTTTTCAAGAATTGCGGGACTATAACTGAATTTTGTAGACCTTTTACTCTCAACTACTTGTTCAGTAATGATTTAATTTATTTCTGAATGGTTTCCTTTTGAAACGTTCCACGAAAACCAAAAAAAAAAAAAAAACCGTGTTGTCAGAAGAAAAAATACGTTACCATGTTTGTTTGCAAGGTTAAATCTCAAAGTTTTTTTCTGATATATTACTGCCAAATGCGTGGTGGTAGGAAGTCTTACCCTCCGCTTCCTTTACAGGCACATTGTTTACAAAAGACCATATCATCAGGCGAATGTTTAAAAAAGCACAACATTTGGACAATCTTTTTTTTTTTTGCATTACTAATGTACTTGTTGTTCACTGTCCCAACAGAGGGCTTCCACGAGTTGGCAAGGACGTTTTGCAGGTATTTCTTTGTACAAGTTAGTTTATTATTATGTACCAGATGTTGCTGGGCAACTATTATTACACTTACTTCAGGTCAACGGCAAATTATTTTGAGCGAATAACGACGTGAATCAAGCTGGTCGAACGTAGTTTAAAAAAGAAAAAAAAATATTTATGTAGATTTATCGAGTCGGAAGAAATTCTCAAAAATCATTCGCACAGTGTTCAATATCGAAAAGAAGATACTTACTTGAAAATTCTCCTCTTGGAAGCATCTTCTTGCTTATATGAGGCTGAAAAAATAAATAGAAGAAAACATAATTAGAAAGATCGTATCACTGTGCAATGTCGGCTGGCTTGGCATGGCTCTTAGGCCCGGGTCGAACGCGGAACCTGGACTTCACATGAGCCTGACCTAACGACAGTTTGGATCGACTTAGATAGTTGAAGGAACACCTGTTTGAGTCAAACGTCGAACAAATAGCAAAATCGGTCTTTCTGGTCAGTGGGTTTCAAGGTAAAGTAAAAATGGCACCCTTAGACTAGGCGTTGTGCGCACTAGGATCGCGATGCAGGCTGGTATTAGTTTCGTTTCAGGTCATTTGCATCAATCGTTATTTCATACAAATTATTGCTATAAAATTACCCTTGAAATACTCATTTGCTTCCATGTTTCCGATTATGGGATGTTTCCGATATCGATCAGAAGAAAGAAGTAGCACACAAACTGCAGTTACAAACATGACAATAAAACGCACGTTGGAAAACAAAATTAGTTAACTGTAACTGGACGTTTCGCATGTTTCAACATACACCTTCAGAAGTGACCGTTTGTAATCCAAGTAGCAACTAAGTTTAAATTTAACAAGACGCCAAAAAGCGATTCCGTGGGATGCTTGGGCTAGGGAGCGTAGCATTGGAATGAATTGTGAAATTAAGTAAAGTGCCACAATTAATCAGTTAAACGCGCTACAAATGATCACTGAAGAAAGTGTTGAAGAAATTGTCACTGTGCTTGTAGTAGAAAATAACGTAGGCTGGTGGAAAACTGGCAGAAGTAATATTGCAACTTGAAAAATGGAATTTGTTTTGAGGCTAGATTTGTTACGTTAAAAGCGCGAGAGGTGCTAGAAAATCTCAAGAATGATGGTAACGCAACGTTTTACTTATTTGAAGACTAAAACATTTCGAAGGGCTGTACTGCCGTCAACGAAAGTAACGAATCTGCCAAAACATTAACGGCTAAAATACTGATTGCCTGTTTTATAATTAGAAGCTTTTTTGTATCAGAAAAGAACTGAAGTAGGCTCACTTGTGTGGGAGAAAAACGTAACGCACCGTAACACAACTGGTATATTCCCATTGATATATCGATAATGTGTCTTTGTTTCAGGATAGCGAAAGGATTAAAGTTTCCATTCATCAGAAGCATGAGGAATTAGTCTTAACGCATATTTCCCTCTGTATTTGTTAAAAGTGGAACACTAAAAATAAAATTAAATAAAAATCGAAGAGAAGAAACGTTCTCACAAACACTATTTACGTGTGCGTTCTGGTATAAAACAGGTAAGCTCAATGTCAGCAAGAATCCTTGGGCAAGAATACACAAAACTTTACACATCACGTAGCACGATTGTCGACTCATTGATTGAACTGCGAAAATTTTGATAGAGTAAAACTCTCGAGGATTAAGTATCTTCAATTGCAAACCAACAAATATTTGAGCCAAATTTTGAATTGGTTGGTGTCGATGTTTTCCGAGATGGACTTCTTGATTTGTGAATATACACTGATGCAATGAATATCGTGTTTCAAAGTTGCTTCAAACCTCTTGTTTAGACTAAGCAGTTAGGGACGTTGGCCAGATGAACACACAGGTTTGGTGCCTGAACTCGTTGGTTCGTTTGGCAGGCTGACTGAACAGTGAATTCGATGCCAGTGCGTAACACGGAACGGATGATGTTCAATTCAATACACAACGTCGAAATGCCTTCCAAAATGTTTTACTTCTTTTCATGTTTATTTCCTTAGTCTCCTTGCCAGAATCGCAGAATCGCGAAATGTTCCTTGCCCGAACCGCAGAAATTATGTTTGGAAATTACAGTCCTTGGCAGAATCGCACAATGTTTGGAAATTAAAATGCTTTCAGCTGTCAATCAAATTCGACGTTTTGCGTCGACGATGAAAAAGAAGGTGGCGAAGGTCGCGAAAACTTACTTGCTTTCGGAATACTCAGACAATGGCAATCGTGATTGCTGCGCAAGTGCAGTTATCACAGAAACTGAACATTTAAAAGGGATCACAAGTACCTGTCTTGCATCTGCTATCGCACACAAACATCACGTCAACTGGCCACAACTTAAAATGGGACCACTTTGAGATATTAGCAATAGGTCGTTCTGATACTCACTGGAAGATTAACGAGACTCTACTGATTCAAGAACTCAAACCAACCCCAAACGATAATGTCAGCAGCGAAAAGCTTTATTTGTATAAGTTTGCATCTTTTGTAAGCAGATTTTTCTCAGCTTTTGTCATTGTTACTGTTAATTAGTTACTTATTTTAAATTTAAACTTAGTTGCTGCTTGTTTTACAAACGGTCACTTCCGAAGGTGTATGTCGAAACATACGAAACGTCAAGTTAAAGTTAAATAATTTTGTTTTCCAACATGCGTTTTATTGCCATGTTTGTAACTGCAATTTGTCTGCTATCTCTTATTAAGCTACGATGGCCAAAGGAAAATAATTTTTACCATCAGAAGTAATTGAACGATTATATCAAGTGCCCTCTTGCAACTGTACAAGGTATGTTTTTCTTTGATCTCATAATGCACTGCATAATGACAATATCTAGCTTCAGTAAATCTAAGAAATTACTAGTTAAGTGGCTATCCCGCTAACAGCGGTCCGGTCAATTTCGGGTCAGAAAAAAGTTAGCCTTTATTTTTTATTCCTGTGTGTACATACTAAAATCAGCTTGTTTGTTGTAAATTCTGCTTTTCTTTTACGCTACGCCCCGAAACGACTTCACCTGTCTGAAGAGAGATATTTGGTAGATTCAGTAATCAAAATTCCTGACTTTTCTGGATCGCGCTGCCTTAAAACAAGGACGTATTGCTCCATATCAACCAGACCACAGCATTCAGATACATCCGAAGTGCTTTGCACCGAAATTTCGTTACGGTTGGATAAAAATTGGATAACCGCAAAAAAATCTAAGATACCTCACTGCGTCGCTTGTGAAAATGAATGAATAATTAGCTATAAGGAAGACTCAAAATATCAAAAGTGGCACCTAAACTAGGTTTAAAATGACATTACGGCAAAGATCTTTCCATACTCTAACAGATTCTAGAGTTAAACTTGCGGGTATCATCCTTCATTAGACGCGAGCGAACTCTGCAGTTGAACACAAATTACTGCATAATTATGCAATGTCACGCAATTCGCTGCCAGCGTGATGGCGATTGAATGGAAGCAACCGGATAAGAATGATGTTTGGGAGTCCAGAATTTCCTTTCATTCTGGAAATATCTTATATGCGTAACTTAGTACCCCTTATCTTGGATTGATATTGATGGAAATAGACGAGAGAATGATTTTAAATTAATTATGTATATGCCAACACTCACAGCCAGAGCTGAGGGCGGTTACGAGTTGAAAGCAAACAAGCGGAAAATATTTAACGTTGTTTCAACAGCCCAGAAGTGGGGGGTGAGGGGTGAAGGGGTGAGGGGTGAGGGGTGAGGGGTGAGGGGTGAGGGGGGGTGAGGGGTGAGGGGTGAAGGGTGAGGATGACAATAAGTAATAAATAATAAATAAAATATCGAATGCGACTTGGAACATTGTTAGAACAATAAGAAACTATTAGAACACTTAGCTGCGTTTGTAATAAAACGGAATAAAATAATAAAACGTATCTGTGAAAATTATCCAGATATTCCCACGCAATAGCGGCACAACAAATCGGACCGCACGTGCACAGACACTTAATCCAACGCGCGCATGCCAGAATGTACTATCGCCTTGTTCTTCTTCGTAGCTTTTGTGGGGTTTATATATTTTCGGGCCGTCATTTAAACCCGCAGCACGACCTATTCCGGAGCAACATAAAAAATTCTTAGCATAAAAAAGAATTCCATAATCTGGGTATTAAAAAAACAAAACAAATAAACATAAAAAAAGAGATTTTAAAATCGAACGAAGTTTATTCGTTTCTATACCCGCCTCGACCTTTCTCGCTATCTTATTTTTTCGCTCCTCCCTTGACAGACTATAAGAAAAAATAGGGACTGCTCGTAGTCTTTTCTCGAAACGTCACTCGGCTTTAATATCGCTTATTTTTATTCTAAAATGTAATTCGTCAAGAATGTGAGGCCAACGTTATACTCAGGCGGACTTTATTCTTACAAATTTTGTCCTATTACCTGTCATTGTTTTTGACATTGTTTCACATCTTTTCCTAATAAGGCCCTGTTTACAAGGAGGTAGGGTAACCCTACTGCCAGGGTAACCCTAGCAAGAGGGTTAAAGATAGCCCTGGTTTACAAGCAAAATTTACAGGTAGGGTAACCCTACTGCCCGAGACAACTTTACGCTTTTTACGCTTCCGTGAGCTTGCAAGTAAAGCACGAACAGATAACAAAACTGGAAATAATTTATTTCCAAAGCAAAAATATGACAAATTGCGAAAGAACTTGATGTTTTCTGGGTTATAATTCGCTGATTTTGTCGGTATTGTGATCATATTTTGCTTTTTGGAGCCAAAATAGAGTTGTCCCGGGTAGGCGAGTTGTCCCTAGCAGAGCATTTACAAGGCGCTAGGGTTACCCTAGCGCCAGGGTAACCCTAGCAGTCAGCTAGGGTTACCCTGGTGCTAGGGTAACCCTAGCTGCCTTGTAAATGCGTCGTTGAAAATAATAAGAAGAAATGTGCGAGTGCCAGGGTAACCCTCTTGCTAGGGTAACCCTAGCACTAGGGTTACCCTACCTGCTTGTAAACAGGGCCTAAATGATAATAAAAACCTTATGTTTTGAAGAAAACTAACAGAACAATATTTGTAGACGGAGAAAGGAGGAATCACAACCGTCCACCTCCATCCCTTACCCCTCACCCCTCATCCCTCATCCTCACTTCCCATCCCTCACCCCTCACCCCTCACTCCCCCACCCCTCAGCCCCACCCCTCCCACCCCTCACCCCGTAAATAGACCTGCTGCTCCGTCAAGCATTCTTAAGGACAGATGAAAACCAGTCTGAGATGTGTAGATATATCAGCGCTGGAGTCCATACCCGGAGCTTCCATATTCAACTGTGCCCTTGAGTCAACCCTTGTCCCGTATCTTTTTATTTTTAGAAACTGTGATATCTGCGGGAGTTCTTTAATTTCGCCACGAAAACACGTTGACGTCCGCATAACATTCTAAAAATTGATAAAACTTCCGCGTTTTCCGCCCACTGTTGAAATACCTTCGTGTGGCCTGTATGTGACGTATAACAATAGAGGGTCACAGCTCTCTTATGATTGGCTATTATTAAAACACCTGCTAGAATCCCCGTGGGAGGTGCTTCTAAAAATGAAAAGATGCGGGACAGAGTTGATTCGGGGGGTCAGCATGGAAGATGGAAGCTCCGGGTAATGGGCTCCTGATCAGCGTTGCACTCGGAAAGAGGAACTAGCTCGCCTTCACTCTTAAAATTGCCGCATCCATCCGCATCTTTATAAAGAAGGAAACAGTTTGTCTCACAAAGATGCCATGTCTTCACACCAGCTTATCACAACAGGTTTTTGGTAATATGATCTCTGTGTATAACAAAGTTCGAAATTTGCATAGTTATTTTTCTTTGTAGTTTGCTGAACCATTTTTCTGGATGCGGAAGAGGTGGAAAAGTTAATTTATGTTGAGCATGACAAGTTCCTTAAATACCTGAAAGATCTTGTTCTGCAAAACTCTAAAGTATGAAAAATCATTTCTAGAGCAATTCGGTTAGATGGTACGTGATAACTTGGCTTGTGTGCGATAAAATTTTTACTTCTCAGACAGCTGCTATTTAACATGATTAAAAAAGAAATGGCCGCTAAAAAAGGAGTAAATGGCACGTAAACTGTGAATATGTACTTCTTTATACTCAAAAGAAGCTAAAAGAATGTCGTCTGTATTTTGAGTTGTTCCTTGAAATCTTATTAGGTCGGTAAGAAATTAGACCTAAAAGTGCCAAGTTTCCTTGTTATCTCAGTAGAGTCTTAATATGAACCCAAAGAAATCCAAGCCAAGGGTAATAATGGATAAATATGATTTATTTTGTATGAAACAGGACTTCTGGGCTGTTGAAACAACGTTAAATATTTTCCGCTTGTTTGCTTTCAACTCGCAACCGCCCTCAGCTCTGGCTGTGAGTGTTGGCATATACATAATTAACTTGAAAACATTCTTTCGTCTATTTCCATCAATATCAATCCAAGATAAGGGGTACTAAGTTACGCATATAAGATATTTCCAGAATGAAAGGAAATTCTGGACTCCCAAACATCATTCTTATCCGGTTGCTTCCATTCAATCGCCATCACGCTAGCCGCGAATTGCGTGACATTTGCATAATTATGCAGTAATTTGTGTTCAACTGCAGAGTTCGCTCGCGTCTAATGAAGGATGATACCCGCAAGTTTAACTCTAGAATCTGTTAGAGTATGGAAAGATCTTTGCTGTAAATGTCATTTTAAACCTAGTTTAGGTGCCACTTTTGATATTTTGAGTCTTCCTTATAGCTAATTATTTATTCATTTTCACAAGCGACGCAGTGAGGTATCTTGGATTTTTTTGCGGTTATCCAATTTTTATCCAACCGTAACGAAATTTCGGTGCAAAGCACTTCGAATGTATCTGAATGCTGTGGTCTGGTCGATATGGAGCAATACGTCCTTGTTTTAAGGCAGCGCGATCCGGAAAAGTCACGAATTTTGATTACTGAATCGACCAAAAATCTCTCCTCAGACAGCTGAAGTCGTTTCGGGGCGTAGCAAAAAAGAAAAGCAGAAATTACAACAAAACATACTGGTTTTAGTATATACACACTAAGTCCTTTTCGTCCAAAAAATAAAAAGGCTAACTTTTTTCTGACCCGAAATTGACCGGACCGCTGTTAGCGGGACAGCCACTTAAGTCAAAACGTTTGAAATGTTCAAAAATGCTGTTTGAAACGGAAGCGAATGATACATATTTCAACATTTGTTGAGTAACAAATATTGCAGCAAACAAATGTTGAACAGAGTATCATGTGATGTTGAATGTTGAAATATGCCGTTGAACTTGTTGAGGTTGTTGAGCGTTGTTGAAGGAAAATAGAGCATGGCTCTATTCCGTTCAACCACTCGTTTTCGAGTTAAGTGTCACGTGGTTCGTGGAAAAATATCAACATGGCGGCCGAAGAGTAGGAAGCAGCAGAGTTTGACTGGAGTTTTGATAACACCGTTAAACTGATCAATCTGTACGAGACTTTTAGTGCACCTTTACGATGCAAGATCGACGGATCACAAAATCTGACTGAGAGACAAAGTCTGGTACTCGGAGACATCAGCAAAACTCGCAACAACGACTGAGTAAATCCTTGCTAGTTTAAGCGACAGTTTGCCATGCTGTCTGCTGTCTCCATGACTTCTCCTCTTCATTGATTGCGAGTTCCCTGTCGCTTTAAAGAAGCAAACATTATTCTTGAAATTTGAGTTGTTAACATGATAGAAATGTTGTGGAAAACGTGGATTATCGGCTCAGTCATAGAATACAACTAAAATTGGAACTCAGCATATATATAATCATCTTTTCAAATTCAATTGTTTCTTTAATAACACATAAGCTTACATTGGCCATCACAATTGCACGTTAACTCTTAAAAGAATAGGTTTTCAGAAGTTAACATCAACAACACAGTTTTCATTCATGAAACATTGACATTTCAGGTGCAGAAGTACAAAAAAAAAAAAAAAAGGTCTCCGTACACAGTGTTCTCGTGAAAGAGCTAAGAGTAACAAAAAGCCTAAAAGTTGTTCTGGCGAGATGATTTAACCCCTAATCAGTTAATGGGTACATTGGGAAACAACTGGGATTCTCAGTGAGTACGTCACTCCAAAGTCTAGCAAGTCCAACTTAAGTAACAGTCAGTATGATATTGCTTTGAAAGTAAAATGTTAGAGTTATTATACCAAAGCCCATTGCCATGGAACCTCACCACTTTCAGAACAGAAATATTTGCATAATTTATCTCTGACAGCCTCAGGGGTTGCTTCCGTGGTGGGAGATGGGCATCAGGCCTTGGGGCTGTGGTTCACTCCTCCAGCTCCTAGGGATTTCCCTGTTTGTTTTTCGATCTTCTGTGCCAAATGGATTCAGGAGGCCTATATACTGAGTTGCCTTGAAGTTTGGTTTTTAATTAGGAAATTATGTAAAGCAACACATGTAAACACACCAGTTCTACCTTTTCTTGGGACTAAATTCTTGGGTAGCATTAATACTCTAAATCGATTTGCAAAATTTTCCGAAGATATTGTTCGTATACCCTTTTAGCACCACTCAATCTGTAATTGAAAATGCGTTGTTCTTGAGTTAACCCCTTTCTAGCACAAGGCTTCTGGATGTCCACTTTCATGAGAAGGCATTATCTGCTACAATGACATGTGGGGTTACTTCATCTGAACCTGGAAGAGGGGCATGGGACCTGGAGGAGTTATCTATTCCAAGCGCTCTATATAGAGAAGAATTCTTAAATACACCTCCATCTGATATCCCGCCATTACATCCAACATCAACTAGAGAAACAAGACATGGTTCCATTCATTGCCCCAATGAGGTGTTAAAATTCCATTTTTCTAGATACTGATCAGCTATGGCTTCATTCCTCTTCTGTATTTGGTACCTGAAAAATAGAATTTAGAGGCATAGACTTATTGTGGTATTCATAATTTTTAGTTTCACATTTTGTAATTCTGATGCTGTATTATTTTGCAGTCAGAGGACAATGAAGATGAGATATAATGTCACGATGAAGATGATGGCATAGATGAAGAAAATGTTCCAAACAAATGAACTAAGAAGCCTACTGGTAATAGAAAATCGTGAAAGCAAACCTAGTTGGTGAAGAGACATGTGTCCTAAGACTACTTTGACTATTATGAAAGAAACAAGTGCAATTTTTGGACACACAATGAAAAGGCCAATTGGAGCTGAAGATTGTGATTTCATCTTTGCTTAGTATATTGCAACGGAAATAAAGATATAGACAATAAAAAGATCAAGAAACTTATGAAGAACAGAATCCCAAAATATTATTTTTTGAAGCTCAATCTCAGCAAGTGCATTGTTTACCACATCAGCAAATTGGATGGTCTCACAACTCACCAATGTATATGGAGGGATTTGAAAGGTACTTTTCTGTTTCTCCCATCCACAGCGACTGTTCGCCTCCAAGTGGGTGCCAGTTCATTTACCAAGTTGCAAACAGGTTTACAAGGTAAAGAAGGTCTAGCATGTCTACAACTACAAATCTAATTTTTGTTTTGTAGCGAGAAGGAAAATTCATCGTTCTTTTCTACCATCGTTTAAATTGTTTCATTGCTGTTTTGTGGTTACATAGTTGCTCCTAAGGAGTCTATATATGGATATTCAACCACACAGTTTTTTTTTTTTTCTTGCAAGCTCTTTACGTGTACAAATACTTCTCAGTCATCGCCTTTAGAAGTTCCTCGGAAAGGACTCTGTTAATGGCAGCGCATGTTTGAGGGTCAATTAGTTGTACGGTTTTCCTTGCAATCCTGTATTGATATTACAAACTATTAAAGGGTTCCCCTAAAAAGCAATTAACAACATGTACATGGAGTAATGTAATTAAAGTTGAGTTATAACAATGTTATTAGGAAGGGACTTAATAAATGAAGGTCCCAATTTGGCTCTGTTCTCCCTATGTTCTGTCGAAGTGAGGAAGAGTTGAATGGAGCATGAAATAACTGAATGGTGGAGGAATTGTTGCAATATAGTATTTAACTATGGAAAACTCTAGTATGGAATATTTTTAATGCTTACTTTGGTTCAGGGGTGTTTCCACAAATGTGACAGGCAGCTATATTGGTTTGCTGAAACAAAAAAAAAGCGTTGCTTCGATAAAAATAGAGTTTAATTCCAGGAGGATGTTTTTGGACACCAACAAGGCTGCCGTGAAATTATGTGGAAGGGATTTGGGGGGTTATGAGGTTTGCCCCATTGGCAAATCCCCCTAACTTTAAGACTGAAGTACCTCCCTGGTATCAAAAGCCTAGATTACATCAATTTTATGCACTCTCAATGGTTTGACCGCATTTTGGGGTATTGAAAAGTTTTTAAATGCTTCAATACATCTCACAACAGCAGTTATTCAATTTTTTGTTTCCGCATAATTTCAACACTATTTTGGTTGATTAAAAACTCTGAATTGCAAGTTAAAGCCACTATTGATCCCTTCACAGCGTTACCCATTCCTTGCAATGACGCTTGACTCTACAAATGGGCAAATGGAAGCCTTTCCACTTTCATGAACTCCGTCACGCAACACCACACACCCTTGAAGTCTGGTGTGACAACACCTCCACAGGGGTTCATAAATGATTCAATATAACAATCATACCAGTGGCAAGATACCGAAGAGTTAAGGCGAGCCTTTCTCCAGGTGGTATCGTACCTCTCATGTTTCTCTCCTCGAGCGTGATAATTGGGGCCACCAACTGGAGAAGCTCCTCGAAGGGCGTGACATCCATACGCAGGAAATTTCTGTAGCTTGAATTGCCCAAGTTTCTGAGGTCTGACAACAGGGTGTAGTATGCTCCGAATATGGTTCTATTTCTTAACCGCGTCCAAATTTTGCGGTTTTTTCGTCTTTTTTGTCGACGCTTCATAATAACGGCAACAACATTCGAAGCACAAAGCGGCAGCAACATTTCCTCGTCCGCCATTTCAACTTCGCGCCAAAATATGTAGTTGTTGATCAAAAATAGTTGAATGAGTATTCAACAAGTACAACAATGTTTCAACAAGTCGCAACAATGCTCAACATTTGTTGCTCAACAAAAGTTGAAAGATGTTGAACCGTGTATCATTCGCTGTAGAATGATTAATGACAGTTCTTATTATGTTGAATCGAAAAATTACTATGCTCTTAAAATTAGTCTGCAGTTTGATGCATGGAGTCTTAGGAAACCTGTAGATAGGATAGGATTTGGCTGGTTCGATTCAAGGCATTGATCGGGTCTGGCTTTTTCAACCAGTAAACTTATGACTGGATTGCAAATGGTATTGACCACACCCTTTGCAATAATACATTTTAGTTTCTGTTCAAGTCAGTACTCCATGTCTTAGGTAGGTAAAGTCTGCATACGAGCCAATTGGCCCATCAGGCCGGAGCTTATCCCGGCTTCCTTAGCAGTAGCACTTAGTATTCTACTCCCCCCTGGATGGGATGCTAGTCCATCGCAGGGTTACCCCCCAGCATTAAATTCGCCGGTACCCATTTATACACCTGGGTGGAGAGGGGCACTGTGAGAGCAATGTCCCCGGCCAGGGCTCGAACCCGGACCGCTCGATCCGGAGACGAGCGCACTAACCATAAGGCCACCCCGCCTCCCCCATGTATTAAGCCTCTTGAAATGAGGTTTATTTGTCTCTTTACCCTAATTATTCATGGCTCATGAATAATTAGGGCTAGAGACATAAGGCCACCGCACCTCCCCCATGTATTAAGCCTCTTGAAATGAAGTTTATTTGTCTCTTTACCCTAATTATTCATGGTTCATGAATAATTAGGGCTAGAGACAAAGGAAATTGGGAATCAAACTAGGCTAAATTAATTTTAACCTGAATTTCGTTTTTACCTACAACATATACACAGACCACTTTAGTTACCGGAAACTGCTCTTCATTATTGCTACCTCGCTGATAGCAAAACTGGTTTATAATCAAATTATTTGTTGTTCTTTGCTCAGTCACTAGTGATACAAGCTAAAGTAACCTTGCAAGGTGTGGTGAAGGATATTATCAGCCAAAGAGTTTAATTTCACCCCCAGAAGCTTAATAAGCCAGCCATATGAGTTTTAAATATAAACAGTTTTACAGGTAAACTGCCTAGATTATGAAGTTGTGAATAAGTATATAAACATAAATTTAAAACAGACATTGTGATGTAAACAGATATTGTGTCATTTATCACATAACACGTCTTCATTTACAATTTGACATCATTGATCAATGGAGCGCCGGTAACCAGGGCGTACTACCAAATCCTAGGCACATTAAAATATATATACTTCTATAAAAACACTTGCACATAATAAACACAACTTAAACTTCCCAACCCTCCCAAAAAATTATAGATGATAACCCAGGTGTGTGACTGCAGATACAGTTTTAGAATAAACACAA
>JAHPZR010049999.1:22500-36801 GCA_019787425.1 Platygyra sinensis | reverse complement strand
GAACAGGATTTCGTTCACGTGACGTTATTTGGTAGCAACAGTGTATAATTCAATATGCCGGTCGATGAGGCGCTGCGATGAAAGGGGCTACTCACAACATCACAATGCTGCGTCATTGAATTAAATTTAGGTTTGCTTCATAATAGGTTATGGGATTATGGAATAAAAACAGAAATGTATGGAAGAAAACTGTCTTCGTCCAAAGTTACTGCGAATTTAATTCCCACACCGTGTGATATTTGTTCCGCGCGTAAAATGACACAGCGAAGGTAGACAACAAATATTCTGTTCACAAAAGCGTTGTTTATTGACACTAACATGATAATAACTTCCATTTTCCCTCAGGCTTCATTTTCTTGGTAGCGGGCGAAGCTGCTTGTTCAACAGTCTGTAGTAAATATAAACGAAAAAGTAACAGTAAATACATCTTGAAGAGCTGTAACTTAATTTCGTTTAGTTTGCGTGATAACAAACAGTATAAGTTTAATTCAACAGCCAGGCTCGGCGTAGTAACACGTAAAATGCAAGTAGCTAACATGTTCACGGAATATTTGTTCCTCCAGAGCTAACATTTAGAGAGCTTAAAACATATCTGGCAATACAAACGAGCCGAGAGAGAAGAAACCTGGCAAAAAACAGAGGTGTCAAACTCTACAAATTTCACGCTGATTGCAGCGGAAGCCAACCTGACATATGACCTATGTCCTTCCAAAACCACAGGATTTTTGCTGAGCGAAATATTCAAAGATCCCCAGATCGTACCATACAAAAGGGGCAGATCCTTAGAGATATACTACTTCGAGCAAAACTTCCTAAAGCGGCTATTACACGCGGATAGGAGTTGCGTAGGCCTGTTACCCCATTGTTGTCACTCGCTGAATCCAACGATAAGCTTCATTATATTAATGACTGGTGTGCCAGAAAACTGACCTAGTTTGGCCGGCATTTCTTGAAAATATCTCAGGACCACGAATGTGTGGACATTGAATCTTGGACTCAAAAATATAGGCAACTTACCTTTTAATGCATTTGCCGATTGACCGTCTCAGGCGATAAAAATACCTCACGTACGTCAGGCAAACATTAGGCCGGCGGGGATGAATAAAATCGCTGTCCTCTTCAATGCCGATATCATGTCGTTCGAATTCAACCTTGAATTTTTCTTTAGGTCTTGCAGAAGTCTCTTTTTGAATCGAAGACGCAGTCTTGCCACAAAATCGACATAAATTTGCTGTTTTGATTCTATGGGTACCAGCATCCGCCATCTCAATACCTAAGAACACATCAATTACAGATGTAGATATGGCCGCCGTTACGAACAGCACATCGCAAATCAAAACAACCCCGTGCACTTTTTCCACAGATCGTGCACAACACTAAAAACAGATTAAATCCCAAGTATATAGCATGAAGATTAACGACATATTTTTTGTGATTGTCGCAAAAATCTGCAAGCAACTTAAATCTAATGACAAAATGACAAACATACCTGATCTGTATGCAAAATTGCAAGCGCTGTTTCACGAGTAGCATTTTACATCGTTTACGCTGGTCTTCAGCCGCCATCTTCAAAACACGCGAGGCTCTTCCTTTCTTGGTACTTATAGAATAGAGTTATGGGTAAAACACCCGAGCATAATCGAACAAATAACGAGCAAAGCGAAGTGAATACGAAAATTCCCAATTTTTGAAATGGCCGCCATTATATGACGTCACATGGTTAACAAAAATGATAAAGATCCCGGACTGTTAGATCATTTGACCTTAACTCCGATTTGACAAGACAAACGCCAGTGAAAGTAACCTACCAGCCAGGCCTTGACTACCTTTTAGAATGCTTTCTCCCGAGTACTTTTTCCCGAATCATCAGCGTTTTGCCCGAAAAATCTCAAAAATTTCTGCGACCGCCCCCCGGCTCGTACGCCTATGACCACACCACCTTAATGAACTGATTATTTGAAACTTGAACCCGCTAGTCGTTTCCAGAATGCAATAATGAGTTGATTATTCGAATATTGAACTCGCTCGTTCGATCCAAGAATACGGCCAACGGGTTCCGTTTTCGAAAAATCCTTTCACTATTGCGTTCTAGAAAAGACTAGTAGTTTTCAAACCTTAGCAGAATTCAGTTGGAGTTTTGAGCAGCCGGGTCTGGACTTGGGAAATAAACGGCAGCGAAGACAAGCTATTTTCGCAGGTTTTCAGAAAGTGATATAAGGGATGGTAACAGATAAATTTTCAGGATCCCTCAAAACAAAATATATCAAAATTAACGTGCATTTCTTACCTTTGAAGGATCACTTGATGTAGGGATCATAACATTTTTTGTTGAGTTTGGTGGTCTTTGAGCAGCGAGCTTCTCAATTTGGGCAATTTTCTGTCCTTGCAACACTCAAATTTATGCGTTTTCCGGCTATGATTGTTTTAAGCTCTAAAAAAATTATTTCGACGTATTTGCAAAAACTAAAGTCTTTGGATTTACTTATGACCCAAGATAGTTCACTGAGAAAAGTTCGAGGGAAACCTTTTTCCGGCCCGAAATGCAGTGGACAGCTTTTAATTTTAGAGAGACTGCCACTTAAGTGCTTTTCTTTGTGGTATTTTCTAAATGTTGGTCCAAGCCTTGCTAGCAAATTGGATGCTGACCCTTCTATAAGTCCTACCCAGTATATAAACTGCTCCCCTTCTTCCTCTTTTGCTCTATTCCAAGTGACAGAAACCCAAGTCTTTACTCTGTTTGCAGGCTTAGATGAAACCAAATCCTACATAAATATACCTAACAAGTTTATTAAGTTGGCTGCGGATCATCTTGCAATGCCCTTTTCAAAAATTTATAATGAATCTATTGTGACTGGAAATGTTCCTGATGCCTTTAAAGTTTCAAGAATAACCCCAATTCTTAAAAATGGAAGTGCCTGTGAACCTGGCAATTATAGGCCAATAGCTGTTATATCTTCTTTTAGTAAAGTCTTTGAAAAGCTAGTGTATAACCAATTGATTTCCTTTCTTGAGAAACACAATATTCTATTCGAGTATCAATTTGGTTTTAGGAAGGGTCACTCCACTGAGCACGCAATACTAGAAACTATTGACAACCTCAAAACTGCCTTGGACCAGAATATGTTCACATGCGGTATCTTCTTAGACTTCTCTAAAGCCTTCGACACCATCAATCATAGAATCTTGCTTGACAAAATGTATAAATATGGTGTACGTGGAAACCCATTGAAGTGGTTCTCAAGTTATATAACTGGCCGATATCAATTTGTGAAAATTGGTGATGTTAAGTCTTCTCCCAAACTTATCACTTGTGGAGTCCCTCAAGGCTCAACTCTAGGCCCCCTGCTTTTTGTATATCAATGACCTTCCAAAGTCATCAAGTAAACTATCATTTCGAATTTTCGCTGACGACACCAACATTTTCTTTTCATCTAAAAATATTGCAGATCTAGAATCAACTGTAAATGAAGAACTTATAAATGTCATAAAATATTGTAATGTAAATAAATTATCTATTAATTTTAAAAAAACTAATTATATGATTATTGCATCACCTAAGAAAAAATTACCTATTAAACTAACAGCTTGTAATATTCAACAAAAACGTACTATTAAGTACCTGGGTATATTTATTGATGAGAACTTAAAATGGGATGCCCAAATACAGCATGTTAACAATCGAATAGCAAAAAATTTGGGTATCCTTAATAAGCTTCGCTATTATGTGTCTGTTAGTGCTCTTAGACAACTTTACTATAATCTTATTTATCCTTATATTTCTTATGGTTTGGCAAGCTGGGGAGCGGCATGCCAAACCAGACTTCAAACTGTAAGGACAAAGCAGAATAAGTGTATTCGTTCCATATTCTTTGCCTCCCAAAGAGAAAATGCTTCTATTTACTACAAATTACTTGAACTGCATAATCTTGATAATATATTTAACATTAAGATAGCATCTCTAGTTTATAAGCTTAAATACCTCCCGAGCAATACTCCTGCAGCTCTCCACAAATTAATCACACCCTCAAGTGGAGTTCACAACTATAACACTAGATATGCTTCAAAAGAGAACTTATACAGACCAGTGTCCAGAACCAACTATGGCCTTTCAAGATTTTCATCTATGGCCTCTAGGGTCTGGGAAAAAGTACCTTACAGATTGAAAATTTTGCCGTTTTCTTCTTTTATTCAACAGTATAAACACCATCTTCTTGTTAACCAAAATTAATTTATTTTTCCACTGTTATTTTCACTTTGATAATTTATATTACTGTAGTAAGAAAAACACTCATAGAAATATCGATTTTTTTTAATGTAACATTACTTAGATGTATTAATAATTTACTACCTAATGAATAGTTATTATTACTTTTCTCTTTGTAAAACATAAAACTAGCATGCCAGCTTATTACAAATATTTTTCTTTCTCGTGACATCATGTGGTAGTGACCATCTCGAAAGCATTTGCTACTATGGTCACTACGCACCTCTCCTTTTTTTCTCCAATATATAAAACTATGTTCTCTTTATTTTCTCCTTTCTATTTTTATTTTAGCTGTAGTTAATGATATAAATAGTGCAAAATAAAGAATCTTGAATCTTGAATCTTGAATCTTGTATAACAAAACATGTAAGACGCATGCGCTTTAGCATTGTCAGCATGATACAATCCGTTCGCGAGTTCAATTAAAGTCATCCCTGCCAAAATACAATGATGAGATATGGGATGTTCGTGTTGCGTTGGATTATTTGAAGACCTTTGGTGCTTCAAGTGCTTTATCGCTTAAGGAACTCACGCTCAAGTTAACCATGTTGCTGTGTCTTACCACTGGCCAGCGTGGACAAACTATCCATAAGTTTGACAATAACTACATACAGGACTTAAGTGATCGGTATAGAATTTCTGTCCATGAGAAGCTAAAGCAGACTAAACAAGGCAGAGATTTAAAGCCTATAGAACTATTGGCTTTTCCAGAGGACAAGGAACTTTGTGTTGTGCAACATTTGAGGGAATATATCCATCGAACTGACCCTTTGCGTAAAGATCATTCTCAGTTATTATTAAGCTATGTCAAACTCTTTAAGCCAGTAGCTAGGGACACTTTTTCCCGGATGGTTTAAGCAAGTTTTGCAATCTGCAGGGATTGACATAACCAAGTACTCTGCTCATAGCTGCAGTGTTGCTTCTACTTCCAATGTTAAGGTTAATGGTTTGAACATTGCTGAAATTATGTATCCTGCGTGGCAGGCGTCCGAAGGGGAGGGAAAGGGGAAAGACGAGCCAGTGAAGCGCGAGAAGATCGGACGCGGGAGGATCGCGCGCGTGGTAGGGGACGCCTGCAAGGATGCTTGTTTTCTTCATTACGCCCTCTAATTAACTATGCAAAAACCACTCAACTGTGGAATGTCTGGCTGTCAAAATTATCCAATCAGAATGACGCCGCTTCTTTCGTGACAAAATCTGTCGGTGCTAATGGGTTCTCGTATTTCTTGTTTTTGTTGTTTTGCATGCAAAAAAATGAGTTTTAAAATTTGAAGACCTCAGCTTCGGACGTTGGGATAAGCGAGAAGAGGCCGGCCCAAAAAGAAAGCAATTGTAACAATGTTTGGGTTTGCCAGATAAATCTAAAAGTAACATATGACAAATGTGTGGCTAAAGCTTGGAGAAATGTATTCAAACCGTCGGCGAGAAAAGAAATATTCGGAGTTGTCTCAATCGAATCTCTGAATAGCTTTGGGAAAAGAGTGATTGCTTCTTACATCGATTCACAGTCGGCCTGGATGGCTTTTTCATGTTTCAACTGTATGCGACTCACAAGCCACTAAACTGCTACTGAGCAGTGTTCTTCTTTAGTGATTTCAGAAATCGCTTATCTGTGGCACTTTCCGCCGATGCACAGACAGCAATTTCCCCCCTTCGATGTCTTCCAAACAAACTAGCTTCTGAGCCAAATATCAGGCAGTCAAATTCATGGCCTCGACTTGCATAATCTGGTCGCTAATAATTCTGAAAAAAGGCGTTGTTACTAACATCGGCTAACATATGATAAATTAGTTCGAAATGATCTCTTGATTAATCCGCCTTGTTGAATATAAACGTGAGAAGACCGTAATGGTTTCGAATGACGGGTCACTGACCAATCAGAAGGATGGATTAGGTAATTCATTAAATCTGACGAATCAGGATTTTTACGTTCGTCTAGTGGACGAAAAAAACAAAGAAAACAAAAGCGTCCTTGCAGGCCGTACCTTCTCCCTCCTGCGCAACCTCGTTCCCAGGGCCTTTTCCCTTACTTGGGGACGGGACGGGAAAAGGCTCTGGCATTGGCTGGTCACGTGCCCACTTTACACCCTGAAATCCTGGGTGTAATAAATTAGCGAGTTTGCATAATCAGAAGTGCCAAGATTGCGGAGAAACTGTGCTTTTCGACTTGGATCTGCTTTTAAACGTTGAAACTTTGCGTCTTTTTGTTCAGTTAAAGCCACTTCAAGTAATGTTTTGAATATTTACTGAAAGCCAAAGACATTGTTGACGTTCTACCGACTGGCTTGGCAAATCTCTGCTGTTATTATTCAACAAATTGCAACACTATCCAAATATGGTCATGATGCTCTCGATATCTGTCATCCGTAGGTAACAGATATCCGGCGATATACGTAGCTTCGTACGTGGGAAGAAAAAGTGAAGTAAAAAAATGTCGACAGAAAGGTTTAAAAAAGTTACGAGCCTGGAAATCATAAATAAATTATCCTGCTCAATCTCGCGGAATATCGTCGGCTAAGTATCAGACGATATTCCGCGCGATTTCGCAGTATAATTGTTAATTACAGCGTCTACCGGATTTCTTGCCTGTCAAGGTGGACACTAATATTTTCGTAAAATACACGAATTCTACGGTTCGTGACATTTATGCATTTGCCGTTTTCTGTTTGGTCACTCGACCATTTTGTCGCTTCACCCGTGTATATGAAGGGCACTTCATGCTGTATTCTAAGGAGTAATTTTAAGTTGAGTTGCGTGCAATGGCAAATTTTTTGAGCTAGGCCGAACAAACAGTCGACAGACTTGCGGGTAAATAGCTACATTTTGAACTGGCCTGTGGTGCCAGAACGATCAAAGGAGGAATAAACCTGTACGTCAAGCTCCAGCCGAAACATAAGCCGGACCATAGCTGCAGGAAACATAATAATTTCTCTAGACAAGGGTATAGCTTTCTCGAAGTAAAGCTACGGCGTCTCCTAAGAAAACCGCACGAGGGCAAATATGATATCCGTGATAAGAAACTACACGTACTGTCTTTGCAAACAGTTCTAGTTACCGCCTGGCCCGGCGTCACAATATAGAATGCAAGTAAGCAAAATGTTCGCGGTAAACTCATTAAAGCGT
This sequence comes from Platygyra sinensis, assembly GCA_019787425.1. NCBI lineage: Eukaryota > Metazoa > Cnidaria > Anthozoa > Scleractinia > Merulinidae > Platygyra > Platygyra sinensis. The sequence goes on along the minus strand of JAHPZR010049999.1, from coordinate 29,414 downwards.
CATATTTTTCTCTCAAAAAACAACTACTTGGAGACTTAAAAAATATCTTGCTATAGAATGAGCCTAAACAATGCATTTACACATGGCAAATTACAGAGGTGTCAAACTCGACGAAGCGACATGCAGATAGCGGAAATCATGCCGACCTACGACGGCCTCTAAAAATTTGCGATAGCACGATCTAACGGCTCAACTCTACTTAAAGTTACTCCTTAGAATACAGCATGAAGTGTCCTTCATAAACACGAGTGAAGCGACAAAATGGTCGAGTGACCGAACAGAAATCGGCAAATGTATAAATGTCACGAACCGTAGAATTCGCGTATTTTACAAAAATATTATTGTCCGCCTTGACAGGCAAGAAATCCGGTAGACGCTGTAACAGCAGAGATTTGCCAAGCCAGTCGTTAGAACGGCAACAATATCTTTGCCTTTCAGTAAATATTCAAAACATTATTTGAAGTGGCTTTAACTGAACAAAACGACGCAAAGTTTCAACGTTTAAAAGCAGATCCAATTCCAAAAGCACAGTTTCTCCGCAATCTTGGCACTTCTGATTACGCAAACTCACTAATTTATTACACCCAGGATTTCAGGGTGTAAAGTGGGCACGTGACCAGCCGATGCCAGGGCCTTTTCCCGTCCCGCCCCCAAGCAAGGGAAAAGGCCCTGGAAACGAGGTTGCCTCTTACACTCATTTTGACTTTCCTCCCTACGTTTCTACGGCCTGCCACGCAGGCTAGAAATTATGAAGAGTGCCGGTCGGTCAACTGCGAGTGCCTTTGCGAGGTTCTATGATAAGCCAGTGTCCAAAACTTCAGCTAACTTTGGCTCTGTACTGTTTAATCCAAGTGCCAAGTGATCTGCTAGCTGTATCTCGTGTTCTTGTTTTGTTTTGTTTTGTTCGGGATTTTATTTCCCTTAATAAAATATTTTTTTACTTGTATTACTGGTTCGTGTTACAGGACTTTGAAATCTCATGTGACTTTGTAGTGACGTAGACTGATGACAAGATAGAATTACATGATTAAACGAGACTTACCTGTAAGTTGAAGTTTGATCGAGATTCTGTCTTGTCATCAGTCCGGAACGAAGGAGTCACATGCCCTTATTCCCTCCCTCCCATCCTCCTTCGTTCCTTTTTTTTTTCCTGTACCACTCACTTTGAAGACTGACTACCAATGCGCATGCGCATCTCATGTGACTCCTTCGTTTCGGACATTCTCGTCCCCAGAGCCCACGATCCGTCTTGCCTGCGGCAGGAATCGAGACCTCTGGGAGCAACTATTTCAGGCATGCACCAGCATGCGCCATAGATGTAGACTGCGCCCAGTGAAACCGGATGGGCAGAAGTTTGTTATTTCAAAATAGTTGCTACCAGAGCTCTCGTTTTCCGACCGCTGGTTAAGGGGTACGAAGACTCTGGGAACGAGATTGCGTTCCGGACTGATGATAAGACAGAATCTCGATCAAACTTCAACTTACAGGTAGGTCTCCTTTAACCATGTAAATTTACAGAAGTTTTTCGTTGTGAAAAGCTAGCTCGGATTCCATGGTTTCTAGAGCGATAAGATCACATACAAACGAACACACCGTTCGCAGTAGGCCAACACTGTACAACACTAAAGGACGTCTTTTTCGGAACGGGTCGGTCTGCAAGGCTTACGAGAGACTGAGATCAATTTTCGAGCCGGTCAGTACAAAATGCAGACTGCAGACTGCAGACTGGGTACAAAATGCAGACTGCAGACTGCAGACTGCAGACTGCAGACTGCAGACTGCAGACTGCAGACTGCAGACTGGGTACAAAATGCAGACTAGGTACAAAATGCAGCAGACTGCAGATTGAGTACAAAATGCAGACTGACAAGAAAAACCTTTTTTACGTCAGAAACGTGTCAACATTCGATTTACCTACTGGTAGTTTCCATTGGAAAGTGAAGTGCTGCGAGTGAAATTTATGTGGAAGATGTTTTAATGTCATTTAGGAAGTATTGTAGAGGGATGAGTCAACATGAGCTACCAGATTAGAGTATTTTGCCAAAGGCTAATATGCTTAAAAAAGAGTTCTGTTTAAAAAACGTACTGAGGTCGACACAATAAACTGTTAACCCACGCGAAAACCTCTCATTGAGTATTCACGGCCGCAATATGACCGCGACCGCATCACATCACGATTAATTTATGGCAACAAGATATTTTGTGAAGTATATATGAAATAATTCATATTTGTACTGCGGTTGTAGATGAAGTGAAGATTGATCATCGCAATAAATTTCCAATTTAAGCAATTGGAAAGAAGAAGCCTGAAAAAAGCAGGGCTTCAACGGGATTCGAACCCGTGACCTCCGCGATACCGGTGCGATGCTCTACCAACTGAGCTATGAAGCCACACATTGGGAGCGAGGTCAATTTCAAGATATTTTGTACCACGCTGTTTTAATGTTCACTGGAACGCCCCTCCGTTAAACTGACGAAACTGTTTGTTAGGTGTTTGAATGCTCCTTGAAAGTTATTTTAAGTTAACTTAGCGTTCGAACGACATTCTGAAAGCTCATTCGCAGTCACGCTGTTACTCCACGCTGATTGGATAATGGTAAAGAATGCATCCAATCAGCGTGGAGCAAACAGCGTGACTGTTGCTCGAAATCCCGGCCGCGAATGCTGCTCACTTCGAAATCTGTATTCTGGAAAATTATTTGGCAGTGAGCACTTGGATTTTAAATGGATATTCGATTAAATGCCACGAGAAGAAGCATCAGCCTCTCAGTTTATCTGGTGTTCGATTTGGAAGCCGGGCGATTCAAATTTCTGGGTGAAAATCTACTTGGCGCTGGGCGGTCAAAAATGAGCTTTCCACCCTTGACTCCTTCTTTTAACGTGCAGTAAATGTCAACGCAAAAACCCAACAAATTGCTCAAATTCACCATTTTGTAACGAGCAAACAGTTTAAGTGGAAAACATAATTTAAAAAACTTGGGACAGCTTGAGAATTGGTTTAGACAAAACATACGCATAATTACGCAGCGTGCAAATGACGAGTGTCGTGAATCTCGCATGTAATTAAACAATCAATAATCTATTGACATTTTACATTCGCAAAGTCCGAAATTTTTGCCACAAAACTTGGGAGAAGTTTCACATACGCTATATCTTTTGATCTTTTCACAACTAGAAATAAAACAGTACCGCAACCATGTGGTAAAATAACATTATGAAAAAAAGAGAGAGAGAGTTACAGTGTTATTTCTGGGAGATGACATTGTTAGGTTATTGCGTGACTAAAAGATAACTTATGAAATCGAATGTTATCTCGTTTCTGACGCAAAACGGCAGTTTTTCTTGTCAGTCTGCATTTTTCGAGGAAACCTTTTGAGTGAGTTTATCAAGATATCGTGTTATACCAAAGGAGCTATCCACCAGGGCTATCAACTCTTCAACTTGATAAAAAGCATCTTTAGAAGCGTCATCGTGTTTTTAGACGTGATCGTTAACCAAGTAGGATCTCAGCTCGAACTCAGAATGTCTGAGCAACAAGAGCAGAAAGGTTAGAGAATTTGCTTCTGTTGTTTACGGAATGATCTGTCCGAGTACACCTAAGTGAAGCGCTCTGAGAAACGTCGTGAAGTATAATAAAGTTAAAATCTCGAACTAAATTAAACGATATTCTCTCGTTATTTTCTTGTAACAGAGTTATATGTCTTCTTGAGAATGAAACCCATGCAGCCAATTATTGTACATTTAATTAAGATGAAAGAAACTAATATATGTTGACCCCAGCAAAACAATATTCTAGCTTGGATTGCACTGTCGCGCAATCCTGACGCAATAAAAAAATACTCGAAAACCTTTCAGTGGATAACGTCAAGAAACTGTGATGTTATAGGAGATTAACTAAGATCACACTTCTCTAATTTTGAAGTCTGTGCGTTTTCCCAAACCTCAGATATTCCTCGAAATATTTTGAACAAATTTACAGAGCCCAGTATCTGCAGTATGGAACCGCCGGGTCGGTGTACATCCGCGGTATATCTGGAACTCACGTTGGCTATCTAGGCGGCTGATTATCTGCACTGATCAAGCAAGCATTTACATACGCACTTTTCCTAATACTTCAACTTCTGAGTGGGCTAAAAATCACGAGATAAGTATTTGTTTTTCCGTAGGAGTACGGGCGTTTTTTGCCAGGAGGCCGGTGAACCATTTGCCCAAAAAATTCTCACAAGTTGCCCAAATTTTACGAAACAGTCGAAAGGAAACGAGGGTCATACGATGCACTAACAATGACTACATTTGAAGTGAAAATATTCTTACTTATGAATCTATCATAAGAGCTCAAAAAACATTTTAAAACTCAAAAGAAATAGCTGTCTCGTCCATTTCGACGGCCGACGATATCAATGATACGATCCATGTCATTGTTGACTACAGAGTTAGCATATGCCTTTTGAATGTTAATAAGTGCAATGCTCCTGACGGGTTGTTGCCCCATGGTGCTGCGGAGGTAAATTTTTAATCTGTGCAACGCACGGAATGATCGCTCTGCTCAACACGATGTAGCAGGTATCACTGCAAGGATATGCACCACCTTAGAAAACTCTGGAAATATATCGAATAGATCATTCTCGTGCATTGTCTCTAGCATTTCTGATACAGTCATGTAGCCTATAAATCCACGCATGCGACGAAAACTCGCGCACATTTTCCGCTCGGCTTCCAGAATTTCGCCGTCGATGTTGTAAAGCTTAGCAGTCTCCAGACTGCAGTCGATAAGCTACATTATGATCAGTCTAGAATGGTATGTAGAAATTGATTCTAATTAATTTACAGCACCAGCTAGTGCAGTACAGTACAGTATCCAAAAAAGTAACAAAAATAAAAAAAACGGTTTATCAAATTATGATCCCCTTTACTAATGACCAGAAGCTCGTCACGTGCTAGGGCAACAGCTGTCTCGTGTGAATTTGACTGGCTTTACACTGAATGCCGACTTCAGGTAAAAATAGAAAATATCTATGTATTCAAAAAGGTAGGTAGGTAAAGTCTGCCAAGTGGCCCATCAAGCCGGAGCTTATCCCGGTTTCCTTAGCATGAAGCGACTGAGAGTACTCTACTCCCCCCTGGATGGGATGCTAGTCCATCGCAGGGTTACCCCCAGCATTAAATTCGCCGGTACCCATTTATACACCTGGGTGGAGAGGGGCACTGTGAGAGTTAAGTGTCTTGCCCAAGAACACAACACAATATCCCCGGCCAGGGCTCGAACCCGGACCGCTCGATCCGGAGACGAGTACACTAACCATAAGGCCACCGCGCCTCCCACATTTTTTGAATGTATTCAAAAAAGAAGCTCGAAAACATCTTTAAAATTGGCTTTGCTCAGAATTCTCTTGCTGCCCAAAAAACCTGAGTTGCCCAAAATTTTTGGGAGGCTGCATCACCCACCCCCAGTCCGTAGGCCTATGTGTTTTTCGACAGACGCGATCGTAGCTCTATGTCACACACCGCCATAACTCTGAAATTCAAAATGTCTCGCTTGCTTGAGAAATGAAAAAACCAAACAAACAAACAACAGCAACGACAAATGCTTAGGAAAATAGATTGAAACATTCATAAGCTGATAAAAAGATCTTTACTGATTTCACGAGTAATAAGTTATTATTCGATTCCAAGAAATGCGATCAAAGGCAGAATAGCTTGAGCACATCGATTCGATTAAATTTCGGACGACTTCAAATTGAGAACATTTAGCTCAATTGCAATATAGCTAGTGCTCCCCAGTATAACGACTGCCTGGGTTGCGGTTTGTGCACGGTCAAGGCCATACCATGCATGTGACACGTAGTGAGACGTAAACAGGACATCGTTGTTTTTGTAGCCTCCCACGCAGACGTTCATAGGCTTGTCACGTTCTTAGGCTTGTAAGAGAACAAAAACATATAACAAAGAACTTTGTCGAGTTTCAACCTTTCCCCTCTATTAACTATGCATATAAGGACATGGTTTTTGCCAAATAAACCAGAATTTGCATACAGCAGTTTAATTGATCAGACTTTATCGTTTCCTACCGAACATTCTGTCATCTCTTTTATTCTCTGTAGGGCTTGGAATTTCACCAAAAGGTTTCAGTCAATCGAGAAAACGCAGTGTGCAGACTCCAAGCGTTTAGAAAGGTTATCTTTATACTACACCATCATTCTGTACGTAGTTTCTTAGCAAAAAGGTTCTCCTCTCGAAATCAGAATGTCGTCAACGTTGTACTTCGGTGGTCGGATCCTTACCATGGTAGGAGACAGAGCCCAGTACGTCGAGGCTTTGGTGGAAAAAGATGGAAAGATTGCCTTCACTGGAAGCCTCTGTGACGCGCAAGAATTGTTTCCTGGCGCAACAGAGATGGACCTGCAGGAAAGATGCATGATGCCGGGACACCGAAAACCCAAAACCGCCAAAAACTTTCTGATGACTTGGGGCTATCATCAATACTTCCATGGCGTCATGAGCAAATCGGTAATTGACGAAATCCCTCCTGCGGCGAAGACAATGCCCATTGCTGTATGGCAAAGAAGCTTTCACGAGGTCTACCTGAACTCGTACGCCCTCGACCATCTCACGGACGATGACAAGGACGCGCTTATGAACAACCCCAAGTGGATTGGGAACGCGGTCATTTCTATGAGACGGGCATGGACGCGATCATAAACACTACAAATTTCGGCAAGGACACAGTGTTTCCTATGACGATGGAAGGATACAGTGACGTGGTCCAGGTAAGAAATAAAACACTAGCGGGCTGATGGATCTACTTTTTTGGATTATATTGGTTACATGCATTGACTCCGATTTGCCACAGCCTCAACTTTTCTCTCGCATACGCACAGTGGGTGTGACGCAGATGTGATCCAAACACTTTCCAA